>JABUQX010037927.1:5000-10000 GCA_015478945.1 Trachelipus rathkii
CCAGGCATGAGGAGATGTTAGGTAAAACGGCTTTGATTTTTTATGTATAGTATCGAGATGCATAGGTTCAAAATAAGAGTATTAGAAACATTAACGAGTACGCATTACCGCGACGTTGGCATCGTGCGTTTCTGGAAGTATAGTTTAGGCTAAAAAATTAGATAATTGCGGATGCAGAGAAAAGGACAATTCTTATGCAGTCACATGCGAGCCGAAATAAAATGATTCGCTGAAAGTAAGTCATAAATAGTAGTGTTTCCATGACTACAGGTTAGTATCACCAGTATTTAAAAATGGTTTTTTTACGCGTGGTAGCCAGCGCTGGTACAGTGCAGCTATTCGGGGACACTGTGGCTCTAGAGCGCGTTATGAGGCAGGAGATATTGAAGCGATTAACGTTACAGATGTAGTCTTAAGTAGGTTGACGCTATAGTATAAGAAGTGTTTGATATTAGGTTAAGTATGTTAAGCTAATCAGGCTAGAATAGGTGACTTAATGTTAGCTCATACCTAACTAACGTACTTCTAACGTCCCCTTATCACGGATTCGCACAACAATTATTTATGCTGTCTTTAGCACACTTTAGGTAACAAATCACCAGCTTCCCTAAGGAGGGTATGAGGAGATAAATCACTATCTAACTCTGATATTGATAGACAACACTAGCTCTATTTACCAATCCAGAATAGTACCCCGCATGATCCCGATTTATTACATGTCTATCTTTATGAATTTTCAAATCTTCAACGATTAAAGTAAAGCATATATAACTATATAAAATATATATATAATATATAGTATATAATATAATAGTATATATAAATATTAGCTAATATGTATATAGGTATAGTAAGGTGTATACGATATAGAATATATAGCATTAATGGTATATGTATATAGTATCTGATAATATAATATTATAGTGATTAGTTATAAGTAATAGCTATAGTATATATATAGAATAAGTGATGTTTAATAATATATTAAAGCATATATATAATATAGGATAATACGTACTACGGATGGGAGATAGGCTGGTAGGGACATGCGACCGCCACACATTTGTCAGACCAAAACACTTTTCTGTTCAAAGAAAAATTTCTAAGTTAACGGAAATAAGTAAGGTTAAGTTAGGTTTTTCAAGAAAATTGTTTAGTTGCGCTATCTTCCCTGAGGCACTATTCCAGATAGCTTGCAACTGGTGAATAGAACTCTTTCCTAGTAGAAAACTAACTTAACTTAACTTCTGAATTTGAATATTTTTTTGAACAGTAAAATTCGTCTCAAAGATGTGGGTGGTCGTTATGTCTTAACAAGTATTACCGATAGCATTATATTTATATTATATATAATAATTAAATATATATATATAATTATATATATATATATATATATATAGTATATATATATAATATATATATATATTATATATAGTATATATAATATTATATATAATATATTATATATATATAATATATTAAAATAAATATATTGAAAGAGATATTATATAAATATATATATATATAGTTATAGTAATTAATATATATATATATATATAATATATATATATATATATATATATATAATATATATATATATATAATATATATATATATATATATAATAATATATTATATATATATATATATAATTATATATATTATATATATATATATAATATATATATATAGTATATTTTATATAATTAATATATTTATATAATATATAAATATTAATATATATATATATATATTATATATATTATATAGTATATATATATATATAAATATATATTATATAATATATATATAATATATTATATATATATATATAGCTATAATAATATATATATATATATTATCATAGTAATATATATATATAGATATATTATATTATATACATATATATTATAATACTATATATATATTATATAATATAGATATAATAATATATATATATATTGAGTATATAATATATATATATATATAGTATATATAATACATATATAATATATATATATTAATATATATATAGTATATATATATACTATATATTAATAAATATATATAGTATATATATATAAATAATAATAATATAAATATATATATATAATAATATTATTATTATATAAAATATATATATATATATATAATAATAAATTATATATATATATATATAAAATATAATATATATGTATATATAATATTATATATATATATATATATTAGTATATATTATATAATATATACTATATAATATATAGTAATATATATACTATAACTATATATATATATATATATAATATATATAATAGATATATATATAATATACTATATATATATATATATATAATATATAAATACTATATATATACATTATTATAATATTATATATATATATTATTATATACATATATATATATAATAATATTATATATATATATATAATATAATATATATATATACATATGATATATATATCATTATATATATATATATATACTATATACATATATATAATATATTAGCATATATATATATTGACAATGTATTTATGATAATATTATATATACCATACAATACACATATTATATATATTTATATATTATATATTTAAATCCTATATATATATATAAATATACTTATATATATATATAATACTAGGCTTAATATACTTAAATTATCAAAATAATTAGTATACACATATATAATTAATATAATATAATATATATGTAATATATAATATTATCTGGAGCTTTATATAAGCTAATATAATATTATATATATTATTAATTTATTATATATATTATATATATGATAGTAATATATATATATATATATACATATATATAATATATATATATATATATATATATATATATATATACGATATATATATATATAATATAATACTAAAAAATAATAATATATAAAATAATATATATATATAACTATTAATTATATAGTATATATTAATATGTAATATTGTATTATATGATAGTGATATATGAATACTATACTATGTTAAATATATATAGAAAATATAATAAGATAATATATATATTATAATTTATTAAATATATATATATGTATACTTATATCATGTAGTCATACTATAGTATATTAATAGCATAGTAGATTATTATAGGTATAAGTAGGCTAAGGATGATTCTGATATATCCTAGCTATATTATAATATATATATATATACTATATAATTATATATAAATATTAAATATATATATACGTATATATAAATATATTATATAATATATTATAGTATATATATATATATATATAATATATATAATATAATATATAGTAATATGTAATAAATATGAGTAGACTATAAAGATAATAAATTATACTATTAGTAATCTATTAGTTAAATATACGCAAGTAATATATATATAAGTAGTCAATATATAGTATATAAGCTAGTAAAGATAAATTATATACTATATAGATATATAGTAATAAATATAATATATTGAAGTAATTACATACTATACTAAGTATATATACTATAGTATATATATCTATTATAATAATTAGTAATATATATATTAGGTATATATAGTATATATATATAAATATAGTAATATAAAATAGTATATGATAGTATACTAAACTTATATGACATTATTATCTAATAGTATAATGATATGCGGATATTAGTTAATAGTATATAATAATATATATTATAATATATTAGTATATAATAGTAATATATATTATACTACTCGATCAGAGTATAAGTAATATAGTATATATTGAATATATATTAATATATCAAGAATATATCTAAGTATTATAATCAGTGTATAATAATAAATATTAACATATTATTATATAAAAGTATTATATATATATATAAATAATATATCATATTATTATAAATATATTATTATATTCTATATATATAATAAATATAGTATATATTTTTATATATATAAATATATATATATTTATTATAATCAATATGATATATATTTATATATATTATTATATAATTTATAATATTATAATATATAATATATAATAATTTATATATATAAATATGTATATAATTTATATATATATAAAATATATATAATTTTGATATATATAATATGTATATTTATATATTATAATATTATATATAATATATTATGTAAGTATATAGTATATATATATAACACACAGATTAATATGTCGTCATATTTATTTACATAATTATTTTTAATATATATAACTATAATATATATATATATATAATCATTGTATAGTATAATAATAATAAGATCATATATGACGGTAACTACATTATTTAGGTATAATTGTAGGCTAGAAGCTCGCTAAGAACAGAGCGACCCACACCTACATTTCTGCAGACCTGGGAAAATTTCTTAGAGTCAGAAAAATTTTCCTAAGTTTAGAAAATTGTCGAGCTTAAGTACAGTTTTAAAGAATTTCTTTTTTAAGTGGCAAGCTATCTGAGAATTAATGACGCGAGAAGCTATGTCCCATTAAGAAAATCTCCTTAAAAAAACATTATCTAAGGATTAAAATGCAGCTTTTCTGAACTCTAAGCAAATTTTTATGGAACTTAGAAAAATTTTTCAGAAGTTATTCACGTGAGCTTCAATCTAGATATTCAATACCATATGATAGAAGGTAATATATAGCATATGATACTACTATAATAGTATGATATCTATAGTATAATGTTATTAGTATTTGTATATGATATAATATAGTTATCTATTATAGTATATTATATATTAAAGATATTGCGGGATGAGTGTGTGAGAGGTCGATGGAGGCTCAAGGGGTATTTAATTAGTTATATTATATCGTTGTTCAATATGTGCATTATAAACGCAATTATATTAGAGAAATGTTAATAAAGAAAGACATTTAATTGGGAGGTAAAGAATTTACTACTTCTCCCGGATTGAACCACTGGCCATGTTTGCGAAATGAGAACAGATATATCCCGTCGCTCTATTATAATACGA
>JABUQX010037927.1:15000-17500 GCA_015478945.1 Trachelipus rathkii
ATATATTATATAATATAACATTATATATAATATATATACATATATATAATAATATATAGTATATATATACATGATATTAATATATAACTTTTGATATATTCTCAAATGTTTGTAAATATATCCTCGTTTATTAATTTCTTTTGTCATGGAAACCAAAACACACACTTATGGTCCTCAAGAAATGAATGATTTATAATTGTAGTACATTACATACGAGTATAAACTCAATTAAATAACCTTGCCATTATTATATTAATCTATTAATAATATACTATTATATTATTAAACACCAAATTGGTATACTATTCATTTTTACATTGAATAAACACAAAATTTCTACAGTTCCAGAAAATTGTCTAAGTTTAGAATGTAGAGTTAATTAGTTTTTAAAGAAATTTTTTTAAAGTGGCAAAGCTTCTGGAATTATGCCAGAAGCTTCCATTAAAAATTTCCTTAAAAAAATATCTTAATTTAACTTTTCTGAACTTAGAAAATTTTTGAACTTAGAAAATTTTTTCAGAAATTATACACTGATTCAAATCTAATATTATACCAATATATAATATATTATATATATATATATATATATATATAATATAATATATATAAATATAATATATAATACTAATTATATATATATATATATATATAATAATATACTATAATATATAATATATAAAGAAATATATATATTATAATATATATAATATTATAATAATGGTTTGTTTCAAGTATTCAATAAACCGTCAATATATAAGATGTTAATAAAGAAAGAAAATTTAATTGGAGTTAAAGAATTTCTACCTTCTCCGGATTGAACACGGCATGTTGCGAAATGAAGACAAATATACCCGGCGCTCTACGACTGAGTCATCCTCCAACCCAAAAAAGTTGATTCAAGAACAGTTTAATAACAACCGAGCTCCTTGTCAAGGCGACAAGTCTAACACCCAGGTGTCCAGCCTGTCTAATTCCCTCTTTCTTATAATTGTAGATGTTAAATATTGCATATAAACCGCAATTATATAAGATGTTTAATAAAGAGAAGAACATTTAATTCGACAGGAACGGAATTCTACCGCCTTCCTTCGGGATTATGTCCCTCTTTGTCCTCATCCACAACATTTGCGGGGATTTCAATCCAGGAGAAGGCAGTAAATTCTTTATCTTCCCATTAAATGTCTTTCTTTATTATACATCTTAATATAATTGCGGTTAATTGCAATAGTTTAACATCTTCACAATATAAACGAACGAATGGGATTGGAAAGGCATGGACACCTGGTGATGTGGCCTGGAAAAGGAGCTCCGGTGTTGCTTTAGTAACTTGTTTCTTGAATCAACTTTTTGGGTTGGAAGGGATAGCTCAGTCGTAAGATTATTTGTAAAATGTATTATACCGCAAAGTACGGGGATAGAGCCGACGGGGAACAGAGGGGGAGGGGACGTTTTATATACCCCGTAGGAGAGGGGCGGAGGAACCCCCGAGACATCCAAATACCAAAAAGTGGGTTCCGGACACCCTCCCCGGAGAGGGGGGGAATAAGTCCTACCCTGTCGTTCCCCGGAAGGCAAGAGCCCCGACTACTGCCATCTCTGCGGTTTACCCTTGGGGTATTCTTTAGTTAAAAAAAAAAATTTATATATATAAAAAAAAAAAAAACAATTTACCTTTACTTCTACTGCTGTCTGACAATGGCTTTGAAAAACTGCCAAGAAATCGGATGTAAAGTTGTCAGTTAAAATTTGGAGAAGAAATATTTAGTCTGTCAATTGGGATAAAGTACGAATAGGATTGTATTTCAGAATAACAAAAGTTGAGGTAAGAATAAATTGAAGTTGTATGAAGTCATCAAAGTACAACTATGGCTGCAACTGTAATGTTTGAAAATATTATATAAATAGAGGTAATAGTTGAGTTCAACAGATTCTGACGAAATATCTCAATTTTTTCCGGTAATCGTTTTTTTGGCAAGGATTTACTTTGTCTAGGACTCATTTTTTATTGAGTAACTCGAGTCACTCAAGTCGCTGTGAAGTCGTGAAGTCCCTAGGTAGTTGAGTCGCTTGAGTCGATTGACTCATTGACGGTTTGTGTAGAATTTTGATTTTTTTTTCAGTTATAATGCATCTTCACTGCGTGTTGGAATTAATAAGCGACCAAAACAATGTGTTAGTGTTTCTTCAATACTATCATTTAATTAATATTAGAAGAGAAGAAATGTGAGAGTTGTAATATTCGGTGTTATTTAATAAAAATGTGCAAAATTTAATTTTCTGTGTTTCAAATGTCTAAGTATATATATATATATATATATATATATATATATATATATATATATATTATATATATTATCTAACATATATACCTATATCTATATATATATATAATAATATAAATACTATTATATATAAATATATATAATATATAATTATATATATATCTATATATATATACCTTATATATCATGTCGGGGATACTTTTTGTTAAATAGATATG
>JABUQX010037927.1:27500-45000 GCA_015478945.1 Trachelipus rathkii
TCAAAATGTTGAAGCAATTTAGTAAATTTTGATTTTTGTAAAGTTCGAACAAAAAAGTGGCTAATTCGTCGTCCTGGAAATACAAGTCGAGAAAAAGTGATTTTGATATTTGTTTAGAAAGGTTTTTGTGTGAGGAACAACTAGGGTGTCTTGCGGATTTGAATAGCTATAACTTTTTGGAGTAACTTGGTTTTCTTAATTTATTTTTTGTCACAATTTTGAAATTATGAAATTTTTGGATTTTTTGGGTGGTTCGAACCAATGAAATGCGGCTATTCCGATCAGAGCGTGGGAATGTAGCAAAATCGGTAGACTGACTTAATAATCTGTGGTGCACGAAGTAGGTGCAGATAGAGAACTAACTCGCAGTCTGGGTTATGTCGGTCCTCCTCTACTTTCGGAGCCGCGTCTATTAGGCTCTCGAGGAGATTCGGCGCTCACCCGGGCGGCGCTGTTCGAGCTACTTCACGGATCCGTGGCGGTCGGACGCCTCCCAGCATTGTTCTCTGTTATATGGCGCTCCGGTGCCTGATTAACCGCGAAGAGTCAGTACACCAACCCCATGGCGGAATCCCAAGCTACACCCCGTGCGGCTGAGGCGAGAGAACGGCTCAGTGCGCTCCGAAACCATTACACAGGTAGCCCATCGCGCCTCAGAGGCAATTATTTATTTTTATTATTTTGTTACTTACTATTATTCTTTCTGTTTTTTAATCGGGTATATTTGTTTCATTTTTACCTAATGTTTATGTTATTATTACTTTTTTCATTTTTTTCCATATTTTTATTGTATTTTCATTTTACGTGTTAATAAATATCATCTCTGGGTTATACTATATTATGTTCTATTTTTATTTGTTTTATTTGTTATTGATATATTATATTTATTATATTTTAATTAATATTCTCTTATCTTAGTTATTGGTTATCGTCATCTTTTTTTTTATATCCTCCGTGTGTTTCTTTTGCCTCACTGGTACGGTATGTATTCCAGTGCCCTCATGTTAGCTTTTCTTCCTTTTGGCGTTCCTTCCCACTCATCTTACCTCCACCCCTCTTATCCGGCCGCCGTTTTACCTCTCATCTGCCCATCCTTATTCCCCCTCTGTCTTCTCCGCAGCACTCTCGGACCTTCTCTACCTACTGCGTGTGGGGCGAGGCATCGCCTAACATCAATATGTCCTCGCTGTCGTAAGATGAGACTAGGGAACGCGGTGGTGTGGGTGGGTTGGCTGCCCCTCCCACTTCTCTTTTGCCAGGACCTCCTTGCTGCTCCGGAGCCGGGTCCGACTGCCTCCCGGCTTCTCTATCTTGGCGCACTGTCTTCCTACTGGTCCACTGCCCGTTTCGATTATACATGTTGTTGAAGAGCGCGAATAAGGTGTGGCTTGTTATAGGGGGAATATTGCTTTGCTCACCTATGATGTAGTGCATGCAAGTAGGTGTGAATTGTTGCTGATGTGGCAAGGATAGAGGGGCGAGCGAAGCGCTTGCGAATTCTGATGAAGTAACTGTGGGTAACAAGAAGCTAATGGGAGATTATTGTGTGTTGAGTAACTAGAAATTCAATATGGTTATGTTTGAAAAGTCAAGGTATGTGTGGTTGTGGCATATGTCATCTGAGGTAATGTTGAAGAGCGAGTGTGATTTTCTGGGATAATCTGAATGATATCTTTTACATGAGGGTGAAAGGAGATTCAGATTGAGTTGTTGCTGGTGACCTAATGGTTGGATAAGGTGATAAAAGGGATGGTATTACGGGTGGTTTTGGGGTATCAGGAGAAAATGAGAAGGAAGTTGATTGATTCTGTGCGGAGAGAGGTATGTGTGCAGGGTAAATTCCAGATCTTCAAAATGAAAATGAAAAGGAAAATTTCAAATATCTAGGAGTCAACATGGAGCAAACGAAGGATTAAATGAAACTAGATCAAATAGAATATATAAGTAAGTTGAAAATTCCACAAGTTGAAAATGACAAAAACAGGGAAAAATCTTAAATGAAAGAGAATTGAAGCAGTATAGATCCCTGATTGGCAGCCTTAATTGGGTATCATAGCAAACAAGACCTGATATTTCTTTTGCTGTAAGCAAATACAGTAGTATAACTCATAAAGCAACTATAAAGGACTTAAATGAACTTATAAAAGTAATAGGAATTATAAAAGGGAAACAATATAAAATGATATTTGAAAAAGTGGAAGAGAAATGTCTGATTGTATATTCTGATGCCTCGTTTGGATACGGGGATAATGGACATACTCAAATAGGATATTACATATTAAAAGCAGACAAAGAAATAAGAAAGAAATGTCCTATAACATGAAAATATAAAAAGTGTAAAAAAAGTGTCTATATCAACTATAGGAATGGATGCCATTGACGAAGCTCAATATATAAGAGAATTGTGGAAAGATATTAGAAAAGATCTCAGTATATAAGTAAGAATTGATAATTACACCTTGCAAGAAGGAATAATGTCAAATAATCCAGTTAAAAGCAGACGCCTTAGAATTGAAATGGCAGCATTGAGATTTTATTAAAAACCAAGACAACAATACAATAAAGTGGGTTAGATGCCAAGAACAAATTGCTGATATAATGACCAAAGAAAAATGTAAGAATATATTGCCTAACTTAGAAATAAGCGACAATTAGTTAAAATAACGGGAAGAAAGAGAATGCCTTAGAGATTGAAATAGATATATAACTGGATTCTGGAGGGTATTAGAAAGAGAATTATGGAATGGGGAGGGGATTGTGTGTGGCACTGGAAAATATGTACAAAGTGGCAAAGTGCAATGTAAGAACAGGGTATAAAAATGAAAAATGGCTTGAGGTGATGAAGGGGGTGAAACAAGGAAGCGTATCGTCACCCTTATTGTTCATAGATTATATCGATAAAGTCATTGAGGAGGTTAAGAGGAGGTGGGGGAATGGAGGGAGACAATGTGATGAGGATGATTGGCCAATGATGAGTGAAAATAAAGGAGGATGGAACGAATTACGAGATGTTTCATGTAAAAATTTGAGCAAAGGACTACAATAAACATTGAGAAAAGAAGTGATTGGATGGTGCGGCAGAAGGGGGAAGGAAGGTTATGGGAGCAGGGGCTGGAGCGTGAGCCGCATGTTTTGGGTGGAGCCGGGAAATTTTTTTGACGGGACTGGTTGAACAGAGTCGATTTGGGGCTGGAGCCGGAGCCAAATTTTTATGGGGGACTGGAGCGGAGTCGGAGCCGCAAAAAAGAGGCTGCTCCGGCTAAATACAAAATTAGGTAGCTAATTATTAATTTTATTACTAAACTACAGTACTATATATATATATATATATATATATAATAATATATTATATTTTATATTTGATAGCTTTTTTATATTAATGCCCAAATTTTATATAAATATATATATATATTATATATATACATGTTATATTATATATTATTATATACATGTATTATATATATAATATATATATATATATAATATATTATATTTCTATATAATTATAATATATTGTAATATATATAATATATATATATTAATTAGATTATAAATATATTATATATACGTATATTTATATTATACAGGTATATATATATATATAATATATATATATATAAATTATATATATTACGTATATATATTAAGTTATATTAATATTATATTGTATTATTATATATATATAGATATATTATTATATATATATATATATAGTAATTAATATAATAGTATATAATATATTATAATATATATAATATATTAGTATATTATGTATTTTATTATATAACGTATATTATATATATAATTTATATTATAATATTAGCTATATTATATATATTATAATAGGTATATATAATATATATATATATATATAGTTATATATATATATATATATAATATATATATATAATATATTTATATATATTATTTAATATATATATATCTGTTACATAAAAAAATGATCTTTCAAAATTATTTATCTCTAACTATAAATTATTTTGCATTTTCTGACTGAATGAAGTGAGCTGTGATGGCTAAGCCTAGGCTATATATCCCAGGAAAATTATTTGTTTTGCTTTAATACTTTAAATTATTTGATCCGAAAAAAAAACACAAAAAAACATGGTTTACAAAAAAAAACCAATGTAACAAAAAACCGCACTTTAAAAAAATCCTCCTAGAGCGGACAATATGTCATCATTATGTTAGGTAAATCTTTTGTAGAAGCAATATTTTATGAAATATTAAATAGTAAAACAAGAAAATTTAATTATCGAAATTAAGAATACCGTCAATTTCAGAAAAAATCGGCCTTTTTTTTGTTTTTAAGGTATAACTTAACTATAACCTTTAACAGAATTACGTTTAGATTGGAAAATATGGGTATTTGGCATCATTTAAAGTAAAGAATTAAAAAAATAAAAAATACTATTTATTAAAAGTTTCTCAAAAAATTAAAAAAATTTTTGGGGCAATTTCACGAAACCTAACAAAATTATAATTTCTAACCCATTTTTGGTTGAACACTCGGCTCAAATGAGGCTTCCTATAACGTGTTAACATTAAAAACATTGAATAATGAGACAGTAAAAAGCACATGGGATATCGAGACGTCCCAGTCAACCCTACCCAAGACATGTCTCATGCAAATCCACAAGCCCTAGGGCTTGTGTCAATTCTGTTGTAACTACGTCACCAATTTGGCTTATGTCAAAACTATGATATTAGATATGATAGCCCACAAAGCATGCCACATCGCGATTAATAAGCTAAGTTATGGTCACCACATGCATTTTCTAATATGAATCTATATCACACTAAAAATCGGCAATTTGGGTTCGTAATATTGTATATGATTCAACCCTATTTCTAAACGAATCTAACCCTTTCTTTAATGTTGCAAGTGGTCACACTCAACAAACTCCTCTGGCAGACTATTCCAAAAATTAACAACCGCTGAATTCGAATGCTGCTTTCTTATATCAAGATGCATGCTTATCTTCTTTAATTTCTCTTATTATGGCCATGGTACTGTTCCATGTCTACTATGAAATTTATTGATCTTGGTATTATCAATATACGTGTAAATATTTGGTAGACTTGTATCATGTCCTCTGAGAATCGCCTTTCTCCCAGAAAACATTTCCTAACTCTCAGTCTCTCATAGCTCTTAACCTCACCAAAAATCTCTGCTTTGCTCTACGTTGCACTTCTTAGCATATCTAAGTCTTTCTTTAAATAGGGGCACAACTTGTGCACGAATACCTCTTTACTGGGCCTAACATAAGCTTATTAACAGTTTAACTTATTACTTCTTTTCCTTTGCTTTGTGTAAACAACATTGCGATTATTATCGCACTCTTATTAGCTTATTTTAGCTTCCAACCTGATTAGGCTACTTTCAAATTGACTGGCTTATAATCAAGACTAAATTTTTTTCTTGGTCCACAGCTCAAGCCAATCCCCATTCAGTTCGTAGTTAAAAACTTTTATTTGGAGTCACCTAGGTGAAGAATACTTTTTACTATTAAAACTCATTTGCCACTTATCTGCCCACCACCAAGTTCATCAAGATCATTTGAATCTTTATACATCCTCACTATTCCTAACTGAGGAGGCCACTTTAGTATCATCTGCCAACTTAGAAACTTTGCATTAAGTCCCTGGTCTAAATCTTATAATATGCAGGAACAATGTGGGCCCCGAGACTGACCCTGTAGGGACCCTCTTACTATTTATTCCAATGATGATCTTATTCGCCATTTTAGTTTAACACACTGTTTTCTATTTCGCACCATTCTTTGAATCCAACCCATGTACCATCCCCTAATACAACATTGCATAACTTTTCATCAGCCTTAAATGTGGGGAACTTATCAAGCATTTACTAAGTCTATACTACAATTCAAACTGGATCTCCTGCCGTCGATACAGTAGTAATGTATTATCGCCATAATCTCTACATAGGTTTTGTCTGACATGATAACCTTTCGAACCGTGCTGGCGAGTGCATACAATTACCTTGTTATCCTCTAATATTCTTCTCTTTATATGACCTTTCAGTACTTTTCCAGAGCTTTACAACAGAGTTTGTTAAGTCTGGCCTACTATTTCCGTCAATCGTTCTTACCTACCTTTTCTTATAAATAGGCCCAACATATTGGCATTTTCCAGTCATCTGGTACACACAGATCACAAGCAGTATAGATTGTTAAAATCAAATACGTGCATTTGACAATGCTGTACTCAGACCTTTATCGCAATTCTAAACATATTTACATCAGGAGCCTGCAGTTTACTTGGGTCAATATGATATAATAAACGTTTTAATCTTTTACCTCAGATTCAAATTCTGTAAGTCTACTTTTTACAACATGCATACAAGAAATATTAGTCTCCAAACTATTATTTAATCCTTTCTCAGTGTTTGTGAAGCAAAATAAACATTGAAATGTTGACCAAACTCCATATCTGAACTCACTAAATTTTCATGAATTTTAATGACCAATTGTCCTATTCTTTACTTTTAAATTTCTAAAAGCTACAAACTTCATTCAGATTCTTATTAAATTCCTTCTATTATTTCTGCTCTCTCTGTTGCCTTTTCTTTTACTCTTAAGTTCATTTCTATTTTTCTATAATTTTCTAAATCATCTTCCTATTACTACCCTTGAATATGAATATTTTAAAACATATACGCTTTTCATTAATTTTCTCTCTATCTTCTAATTCACAAACAGGTTTTCTTTTGCCACCCTAATGGCTTTTATCTTAAAATACTGATGAATATTCGTTAAAAGTTGTTAATGGTTCTACATGCTAAACGTTTTGGTCTTTAACTCTTTATCCAGTTAGTTTGCGTACTAAGCATGTCTCGAAATTTGGTAAATTCGCCATTTCGGAAATCGCTAAATCTTTCCTTATTAACTATGCAATTGGCCAGAATATTACATTCATATTAATCTAGTTTTATGGTCCACGTTATCATAGTCCTAAATTCTCCTCAACTCTAAATTCATCCCATATGTAACTTTTCATCGTTGTAATATGAAGTCTTAGTAGTGGCATGTGATCTTGTGGTTTGGACATCTGGGTCAAAAAGTTATTTAGTATACAATTTATGAATGCAGAACTACTATGGTCCATATTGACAAGGAATGTCAATGAATGCCCGGAATTAAAATCTAACCATTATGACTATAACGTTTTTCTTTATGTGCATGCTGTCTCTATTTTTTCACAATTTCCCGTCCTACTTCTTGACTCGTGGCAGCGAGGTCTATAAATGCCTATCATAGTTGCTTTATTGTATATTGTGTAATAAGCTAGCATGTGTTTTCATGACAATGATTATTTTGAAAATCACAGTCATTAATACAGTTAGTAGAAAGTGTTTTTAAACATAAGCGCCACACCCACCCCCTGTCTTTTCCTCTAGATGGTATAAATAGTGAATTCCGTCCTATTTCATATTCTGAAGGAGTCTCCTCTAATTCTTCATTAACGATCCTTGTCATCAGGTTATGCACATAATGGTTAAGATTCTCGTTTAAGCTCATCTTTTTATTTCTAAGGTATGAGCATTTGTGTAACATTTGATAGTCGAAATGCTGTTATTTTTATTACACTCATAATCTTATTTGAACCTGGTAACAACCTAGCTTTATTATCTCCAACACTATTATGTTACTTTTGCTATTATTTGTATTAGATTAGCCCAACACCCAACATTACCCGTTGTTTTTTGGCTAACAAGTTAAATCTGGTATGAGCTCAAACACCTTTAGATCACGTGAACTCCATTCTTGCTGCAAAAAGACTTTATCCGAATTCTTTCACAATCCCAAAAACTATATTTTCTGAAGAAACATAATTTCTCTAACCCTTTATTACACCTAACGCCCTACTCCTTTCCTGACTGCAGTAACCTAGGTAAATCCCAGAAATCATGCACCTTTTTCCACTAGCTTTCATCTTCTGGATCAATCTCCTATATCTGCTATTAATTCTTCTGGAACATTCTATGTCAATATCATTTGTCACCGCACATGGCACAATATTCGTGAATCAACATTTGTAAATAAATCTTCTATCTATCCTATCCACGATATCAATCACTTTGTGGCACCTGGGTAACATACTCTCAATCGTTTCTGTTTTATTTCTTTTTGAAAGTTCCTGTCTAGTATCGTGTCATAGAGTCTCCAATTACCAATGTTTCAGTCTTCCTTCAGATAAACTGCCACATTTAATTTGGGCATCTACACGCTCTGATCCCTGCCCCATGCTAGAGATCAGTCGAACTGTTAAAGCAGTTCACAGGCTGACTGACTTTCGAGATCTCATCTTTAAATTATTATTTCTGATTTCTTTCTACAACTCTATATACATCTGCAGACCAATTTCAAACTCGTTATCCTTTTCCCTTCATCTTCTGCTAGGTGAATCACTATTTCTGTTACCCCTAGGGCCGCTTTCCCTACTCACCTCGACATCCCGACTAACCTTTTCCTGAACACATCCCTCTTTCTCAACAAATAATTCTTCTTTTCAATCCAAAATGCATATCTTGCACGTCAGTCTTAGCAATCTCCTTCGCTCTAAAAACACATTCTGGTGTGTTAGTAGTCAAGTAAGCAATGATAATTAGCTGTATTGGCTAGATTTAGATGATTTTTGTTAATCTGGCACCTTACGACAAATTTTTTAGCTACTTTTGTAGTTGTTGTTGTTGTCGGGTATGCTTTATATGGGTTTCGATGCTAAGGTCGCATTCCCGTGGTTCTGAAGATTATCATTGGCCCCGTAGGGTGAGGGGGGTGGCGGGGGGAAGTGGAATGGAAATCTGAAATTGACCCGGGTTTAGAAAATGTTAATAACTTTTTTAACGAAATGTGCTATCAATATGCATTTTTCTGTATAAACAATAGCTTTAAATTCCTTTATTTTCAAGAGTAGGTGATACAAATTTTACATTTTTCTTTATTTTTTAAGTTGACTTTATAATCAAAATAAAATTATAAAAATTTTTTTTTTGAAGAAAAACAAAAAACCATAGGTTGTTTCTGATTTTGTGATGATGTAAATGGTGTGTTGAATCGGAATTTGCTGTGGCTGAATAACCCGACTACTCCTAAACTCTTTGAATAGATTTGCATCTTATACCCCCCCATTGAATAGGTTTAAACCACCCTACCCCACCTCCTTGAATATGACGAAGGTTAAGCCACGTAAAACGCGTGTTGATGCGTTTAAACCTCAAGGTTGAACAATGCCACTCGGCAATCAGCGGGATCGAATTGATACCTCAAACATACTAAGCCAACACCAAAGCTCGTTCTGTAGCTCCAGCAAATAAAAAAGTTGCATAGGTGCATTAGACAAGGGGGGTAGGGGTACTTTTTGATACTAACCATGGTAAGATGATTAGATTGCATCATAATACCACGGGAATGATTAGCAGTATCGATTAAACTAAGTTGATACCTATCATTGGGTTATTCCATGACATACCCGATATAGTCTGGTTTGACGGGCTCAGAAAAGGGGAGGCGGGTTACTAACATGATAGGTGTGCACAGTGTGTATAAACCTGGAAATTACTCCCTATACTTAAAACGATAGGGTTAGACACCTGACTCGGTATATTCTATGATGTAGGATAGCCATGCTAGAAATTGCTAGAATTATACATGGAGTGCGCGTGATGTCACTTCTAGCACATACAAAATGTGATTGATACTATATATATACCGGTATATATATATATATATATATATATATATATATATATATATATATATATATATATATATTATATATATCTATATATATATTATATATATATAGTAATATTATATATATATATATATATATATATATATATATATATATATTATATATATATATTATTATATATATAATATAATATTTATACATTATTTATATATATACATATACTATATATATATGTTAAAAATATACATGGGTTTTTTTTTTGTTACAATTGGGTTTTTTTTTTTTACATTTTTTCGGGGGGGTTTTTCGGACGACACTGGAAGAAGGAAAAACAACCATACGCTTTGATTAGAGTTATAGCGCATTACATGTACTTTCAATTAATTTGGACTTGGTTTTTTTTTCTTACAAGTGGGCTTTTTTTTTAGAGCTCAACTAAGGGATAACAAGGGGGGGGGGAGGGGCTGCATAAATTTCATGAAATCAACTTTAAGCAAGGAATGAATAAATATTATATATTTATAAATTCTTAATGCATGAATGCTTGAAAAGTACTGAAAAGTTCGGTCGAATTGCTGAATTGTGAAATTTTTCAAAAACGAAAAAAAATTCCAAAATTCAAAAAATAGACTTCGAACATTATAACAATTTTTTTTACTCATACTAGATGCGATTAATAGTGCACAAATTTTATTTCGCTCTAACCTCATATTTACCGAGATACAGAGTGGTTTTTTTTTGTGTAACAAAACGAGGTGGTTTTTTTTTATGTAACGGCACTAGTGCTGTTACCTAAAAAAGGCCCACCCATTTTTGTTATGCAAAAAAATATATTTGTAGATGAAATATCATCAGCTCGCATCATAAAAATGGTACTTAATCTTACAGATAGATATACATATTATATATATATATATATATATATATATATTATTATATAGATAGTAGGTGTATATGTTGTCGTATTTGTAGACAGCGACCCACACATTTTGAGAACAAAAAATTTTTTAAGTTTAGAAAAGGTAGTTAACTTGCGATCTTACACAGAATTGTCTTAGTGCGCCAAGATTCTGGCATATATTTCAGATAATTGCACACGGCTGATTTTAGATGAAAACCTTAAAGATAAAATACAATGACTAGAACTAAAATATTTAAAAAAAAATACATTAGAGAAAGTATAATAACACTAACGAACAACTTAGCGTATAAACATACGACTGAATATAATAAAACACCCAAGAAATCAAAAGGATGACAGCTTTCACTAAGGAATCAACAGATAGAGCAATAAAAGATATAAAAGGTAATATAAAGTATTATAATGAGAGTAGGGGAATAAATATTATGCAGAGTTGAGAGTATATGGGAGTATCGATGATGAGCGACCTATAAATATAGATTACATTGATATTTATGTCCTTTCTGTAACTCTCACCGAAATTATTGATGCCATAAAACGTATGAAAATAGGAAAGTCGTCTGTTGAAGATGAAATATCAATCGACATTAGAAGTGTATCGGCATTCCAGAATGAACTTCATATTTTATTTTGGCTCCGGTTCCAGCCGGAATTTTGCAGAATTCCGACCGGAATCGGAATTTATTTACTCTCTAAGTATCTCTTAAAATCTACAGTTCCTCCCCTCTATTCAGTTGCAGTTATTTCTCCCTCTAAGTACCTCTTAAAATCTACGGTTTATCGCATGTAAACATTTTTTCTATCTATCAATAAATGATAATTTTTTTTATTTACAAATAGATTTTTACAACCACTACTATCTCCCTCCTTAGTATAGATAAGTTAAAAAAAAGATACTAAATTAATACTGTATCCAATAGTCAACCACAGCATTCAACTCACAATAACTGAAGAATACAATTTTTTTTTATTTGCGATTTAACCAATGTTCAAAGCAAGATCTCATTGAAAAATAAAATAAATAACACAAAAATACATATTAACTAGTCCATAGTACCCATATTATTTATATGTCTACTCATCCTATTTTTAAAATTACAACTAAATCATTAGCTACTTATATCAGAGGCAAACCAATTAAAATATCAACTCTTCGGTTTCTAGAAGCTGAAGTATTACTTCATATCTGACCAAATGTTTCCTTCTTTATTTACTTATTATAATCTCCATCGCTTTATCCATTGTCCCAAATAAAGGACATGCTCTTCTCATTAGAGTTGAATAAAAAAAATATTATAACTTTGAATTATATCTTCTATAAGAAATCATTCCATAGACAATATGCTCATTTTCTTCAATCTCATCTCGAAAGTCTTGTTTGCAAGACCGCAGGTCACTCTTGTAGCTCTATGGTTTACTCCCTCAAATATTTTGATGTACTTCTTTAGGTAAGGTGCTTAAACTTCTGTACATTATTCGATTAAAAGTCTAACATAACTATTATAGGACTTGATCACTACACCTTATTCCTATAAGCAACATTAGTGTTGGGGTTAATATAATTCCTATAATTTTGTTAACTTTATTTCTAAATTTAAAACAATGCTCTGACAATTTAAAAACCCCAACTAATAACTCACACTCAAATCCTTTTTTTATCATCAAATTCTAGCGATTTATTATTAGGTTACAATCAAAATCCGTACATGATTTTCCAATGTGAAATGCATTATACTTTTCCTTGGAATTCATTTGTTACTCATCAATCCAACCAGGAAATTTTTGTAAATCATGGTGAATCATGGGGAACTTTAAGACTGTCATCAAGGTTTCCAGCAGAGTTTGTCAACTTAGTATCATCAGAAAATTTAGAAACTGAACTTTTCATTCCCTTATCCATATTATTTACATAGATTATGAAAAATAAGTGTGCCAATCACAGAATCATAAGAAAGAACACTTTCTATCAGCTTCAATGGTGATTTAGTATTATGAACATTAGGCAGTACACGTTGCCTTCTTCTATGTAGCACAAGACTTTACCAAAATTTTATTAATTTAGAAACTACAATACCTTTATAATATTGTGATAAATTTTGCATCAGCCTAGCATGCAATATTTTATCGAATGCTTTGCTGAAACCAAATTAAATACTATCAGCTGGCACTCTTTAGAATTTATCTACTCGATAAATTCTAAAAGGCGTGTCTGCCATGTCCGATTCTACCAAAAATCACATTATATATATATATATATATATATATATATATATATATATATATATATATATATATATAATATATATATATATATATATATATATAATATATATACTACATAAATATATCATATATATAACCTTAACAATGGAAGGAAATTACTGCTCTCATATACTCTGCATATATGCATAATATATATATATATATATATATATATATATATATATATATATATAATGTAGAATAACAGGGACTAAGGAGGATAGATAGAAAATTCCGGCCGGAACTTTTTGCGATTCCGGCTAATTCCGGTTGCGGTAAACCCTTAATCGAAATACTAAGAGATGAAAATGACGAAATGGCCTAACAGTTGGAATAATTAATAAATGTTTACAAGAACATAAAATCCCTGACGAAAGGATAAACGCCATCACCATATTTTTTACAAAAAAAAATCGCTTACGGACAAGACCTAGTAAAACTACAGATCAATCTTACTTATAAAGATTATAAATAGCAAAGATACAGGATAACTTGACTCGAACCAGCAGCATACAGAATTATGAAGTAGTTATCACTTTACTCTTTACTTCCAAGTAGTCCAACAGTTGATGGAAACATGTAATGATTAAGAGAGGTCTTTTGCCTGATTTGTAGAATATAGTGTATATATGTAGAGAGAGAACCGAAATATTGACACCATCAAACGCATAATTTATTATTTGAAAATGCTTTGTTAACATGCACCTTATTTGAAGAGAGTAATAAGGTGTAAGTACAAGAGGGATTAGAAAAAAGAGATACAGTTGTACCTTTTAACAAACCCACTACCATTCTTTGTAATTCCTCAAGATCAGATGTCAACGGTATTGTGAGCAAAACATCATAAATTATTTATATAGATATACCTTCTATTTATATTTATACCCATATCTTCTCAATTAGGTATCCTGCATAGTTCCCCTAGTATTAGAGCAAGACAAAACTGGCAGAACAGAAAGATAAAGGAAGGATTTATGCAAAACCAGAGTAAAGTTCAGTAAGTTCAATTTGCTTTTCCGATGACATAAAAAATCGAACAGTTTCATCATTGAACAAATTGATGACGTTAAAAAAATATAATTTAAAAGATAAAGAGACGAAGGAAATCCAGAAATTAGCATGTAGCATCATGGGTAGATTAAATATGAAGTGTCAAAACAACTTTTTCGTTTTATTTAAACTGCGATGCTTCGGAGTCGGAGCCTAAATCGGAAAAGGAACCACATATTTTAAAATGATGGACACGGAGTAAAGTAAAGTTTTGAGCAGTTCGTGATACCTGTAATGAAAGATAGCTGCAAAAGAAAAGAGAAATTTTAAACAATTCCAATAAAATTAAAACGTTAAAAAAAAACGACCACGTGATAGGCAGACGGATGAAATCAGAGCGACTCAGGAGGGAATTCATAACAAGGCCCAAGTCTGTAGCTACTCGAACCATTTACGAGAAACCTATGTCCGGAAACGGACAATTAAACATATATATATATGTATATATACGTAGATGTAACCTTATATCTTTAATATAACAGCCATAAAAATAAATAACAGTATATGCATATATATATTTGTATATATATATATATATATATATATATATATATATATATATATATATATAACTGTAGATAAAAAAAAACAATGCAAAGAAAAACTTTCTAAAAAGTTGTCCAATATCGATGAAAATAAAATGCTCTGTTTTTTATTTCAAAAATTTTATGTAAAAAAAAATACCCCTAATTTAGGATGCGCATTTTAGTCTCCCCCTCCCCTTTCTTATCATAACCCCTTCACACTTTTTCAATTTTTATTTTTTTTTTTATTTTTTTTTTTTTTTTTTTATTAATTTTTTTTTTTATTTTATTTTTGTACATATAAATTTTTTTTGCAACTTTGGCAATTTGGTTTTAAAGATTTTGGCTCGGGAAGCGTTTGCAAAATTTGTTTTAAGGAAAGATCTTTTTAAAGTAATAGCAAATCACAGGAACACCTGGGTATCCTTCTATATCTTTATATATATATATATATATATATATATATATATATATATATATATATATATATATATATATATATATATATATATATATATATATATATATATATATATATAACATATAATATATATATAACTATATATATATATATATATATATATATATATATATATATGTAATATATATATATATATATATATATATATGTAATAACAACTCTTAATATATATATATGTAACATATATATATAATATATGGCATAATATATATATATATATATATATATATATATATATAACCAACTATATGCTATAATATGTATAGCAACGCTGAATCACCTACCAAGACTTGAACAACCCCCTTCTTCTCCAGCACTACTCTATATAAACAAATTTTAAACAATATCCCACCTCCTCAAAATAACACATCACACACCAAACATATCCACACCCTCCTAACTGAAAACTACCTAAGAAACAACAACATACTAAACGAATATCTTCCCGAAATAGCTCCAGAAATTCAATCTCACTCTCCAGATCCATGCAAACATCCTCGGCCATACTAAGATGCGCACCACCTAAACCTACAGTCTACAAACACAGATTCAATTTAAACCAAGCCATTTCAAACACTTGTCCAAATTGTAACCTGGCCCCGGAAACAGTCTCTCACTTCCTTCTGACCTGTCGTTTTAACTCTCAATCCAGAGAAATCTAGAACATCTCAGCCCTGGTAGATCTAGGGAGGAGACCGGCCAAGATGGCTGGGTACCTTGAAGCAGTGTGGCAGAACTGAAGACAGGGTAGGGTGGCCAGGGGGTGAGAAGTAAAAGTATATAATATATATATATATATATATATAATATATATATATATATATATATATATATATATATATATATATATATATATATAATCTTATATCTAACTAATGAATCAATATAGACCTAAATCCTTTCATCTGTAAATCAATATATATATTATATATTAATTTATATATATATATAATAATAATAATTATATATATATATATATTAATAAATAACTAACATATATATACTATATATATTATATATATATATATATATAATATATAATATATATATATTAATGATAATATATATATATATAGTATATTAATATAAATATATATATATATATATATATATATATATATAGTATTATATCATATATATATAATATATATATATATATATATATAAATAAATAATAATTTATAAATAAATTAATATATATATATCAGAGAATATCCAGGTGCTACTAATTCCATTCGCTATATATATATATATATAATATATATATCTATATATATATATAATAATAATATAATATAATATATATTTAATATATAATTATATAGTATATATATATATAAATATATATTTTAGGGTTTTATGGAAATGCAACAAGGCGCTATGATGGATTAATAGGGAACTTTATGCAGGTGTTTAATGATGATAATGGTGTTCGTGGTAGCCTTGCTGAATGGAATCAAACAGTATGACGAACGATAGTAAGCGTGTGTAAGAATAAATGGAGTTGAAAGTGAATTAGGTTTAATATGTAATATGCGGAGTGAGGAAGGGATTGTGTTATGTCTCCCCTTGGTTATTGCAATTTTGTATATGGACGGGAAAGGGTTATGGAAGAATGAGAGGTAGGGGTGGGAAAGATGTTAGAAAGCGTGAATAGGAATGGGAAAGAGTGGATGCACTAAACCTATTTTAGTGCAGGTGATTTGGTTTGTGTGGCGAATCTGAAGAGAGCTTGAGGTGATTGGTAGAGGGGTTTGGGAGGGTGTGTAAAAGGAAGGGTTTGAAAGTAAGCGTAGAAAAGAGTAACTTATGGTTGTGAGTGAGGACAGTCCTCGGTGTAAAGTTATGTTGGATGGTGAGCAACTGGACAAGTATTTGAGTGTTAAATTTTTTTAAGGGATATATGTTGGATGGAAAAGGGAACGGATGATGCAGAGTGTAGTAGGAAAGTTGTGAATGGCTGGAAGGTGGCTGGTGCAATTAAATCGTTGGTGGGTGTAAAGGGACTAAGTCTGAGTGTGCTAGGGTTTTTCATGAGGGTATGTTGTTACCTGTGTTAATGTATGGTAGTGAAACTATGGTCTGGAATAAGAGGTATAAATCTAAAATACAATGTGCTCAGATGGACAATTTTAGAGACGCTAAAGGTGTCAGAAGAATTGATAAAATGAGGAATGAGCGCATTAGGCAGATGTGTGGTGTGAAGAAAGGAGTAAATGAGAAAATGTGGTTATGTGGAAAGGATGAAATATAGTCGGTTAGTTAAGCGGACATATAGTAGTGATATGTGCTGGGAATCGACCGTTTGGGAGACCGAAGAAAAAGTGGATTGTGTCAGTGAAGGAATGCCTGAAGGAGACGAATGTGAGATTGGCAGAGGCGAGAAGAAAGGTGCATGAAAGGAGTGAATGACGGGGTTTTGTGAGGGGGGTATGATTTTGGCCGACCTGGGCCAAGGGATGAACTCTTTATGGACGAGATGCCACAGTGAGGGTCCGTCGCAGTCTCGTGAAGCTTTATGGT
>JABUQX010037927.1:50000-52500 GCA_015478945.1 Trachelipus rathkii
GCAACCTGAACAGAGGTCCCAACTTCTTTGAAGCTTCTTTTGTAACCCTTGTGATTTTGAGATTTTTAAAACAATTTGTTGTTTATGTTGCGATCAAGAATGTTTGCGTTGTCATAAGACAAGACGACAAAGTTGTCAAAAGAGATAAGAGAGTTGGAAGGTGTAATTGTCAAAAGAGAATACAATGTATAGTTTATTGGCTTTAGTTGAAGAGAAAGACAATGGAATGCACTCCTCCATGCCAGAGAGCATCACGTCGGTTATGCCTTCTGCACACTCCGAGGAGACCTCTCCCCCTCCCCCATGAAGCAATAATCATTTCAAGTGGAAGGAAAGTTCACCCAGTTTGCGGCACCGAAGTGACAAAAGCATTTCTTCGTCGCAGGCTGGGGGAGGAGGGGATCTTTACTGGGCAAGACTCGTAGAAATAGAACTGGATACAAATATCGATAAAAAGGTAATCGGAGGAACCCAGAGACGGAAGGGGTTTAAGAGGAAAATGGGAAGGATTGGAAGTTAGGAAAAAGTTTAGAATGTTGGATTAGACTTCAAAACAGGAATCTGCATCATTTGATGAAAGTTGTTTTGGATAGAGAAATGGAAGGTAACTTCATCAACTGTATCTTGAGAACTAGAAGAGTCATTGGCAGTGCTGAAGAGTGAAATCACCCAAAATAATAATTTCAAAGAAAGAAGAAGGGGAGAGAATGCTCTTTACTTTGGACTTAAATTATTTAGGATAGTTGATAGATTTTCGAAATATATAAACAGAACACATGAATTTAGTTGTCAATTGGCAAGAAAGTCTAAGTCAGCAGATGGAAAGTTTGGAATATTCCAAATTAAAAAAAATCAACAACTTTGTTTACAGATGCGCAGCATTCGCCTTTTGAGGATAGGGACAGTAAGAAGAAACAGAGTAGGGCCGGACGGAGCGGTCAAAGATCTAGGTTTTATTAAAAACCAGAGTTGAAGTTTAGAGGAAGAGAGAGATGGTTTTCAACATATTGGAAATTGGAATAAAAACTGCGAACGCTGTAGAAATTAATGAAATAAACCATGAACCAGAACAAGTCGGCAAATCCTTGACTTTACCAACCTCATTATTCTAGGCCTCCAACTCTTAAGTGATGATAGATGGAAGGGTAGATATTTTATCAATATGTTGAAGGAGTATGTTCGTTTACATAGCGCTTGTAGAGAGTGAAGAGAACGGAATGCCTGCTGGAGAAGCTTATAGATACTTCTATATAGGACCAAAAGCACTCTTGATTACCTACTGTTTTAGTGAAGCGAGGAGGGCATGAATCATTTGGCACCAGGGTTTCAGTCCAACCTAGCACTCCATATGCCCAATGGAGGGTAATATCATCTGACTGGACTTTGCCCTCACCCTCCCCTATATATAGGGTTCCCAGATGTCCTGATTTTATCAGGATTTCCCAGATTTTTAGAAGATCGCAAAAACGATTCCTGATTTTGTCCTGAAATTTGAGTTCCTGTCCTGATTTCTCCTGAACTTTTGTAAAATGTTAGGACAATCAAGATGAACGTTAAATGAGAGTATGTTTGCACTACTTGTGTTTTAGTTCAATCGCTTCATTTTCAGGCAGATTCTCTTATGTATTTGCATGCTCGTACTTTCGGGAGCGAGATCGCCACGACACCTCTCAGGGGTTGCGAGAGTCGCGTGTTTTTTTTCTCAGAACTTTGTTGAGTTTGAAAATAGGAGGTTGTATGATGTAGATATTCAAATGTGGGGTGTTGTGTTTTATTACGTTTGTGTTTAAATGAAATTTCGGTATATTAATTATCATCTAATTATTATTATGAGAATATTACATTTTTTTATATGTAAGATTTTTTTTAAATATTGAAATCTATATATTCCATCGCTGAGAAATAGAACACGATAATAAATTTATTTTATTTATTAATTTTTTTTACCTGTTTTGTACTTTATGTTTCACAGCCGAAAAATGTTAACAAGACGAAATCCGAGATTATTCGACATATTTATGACCTTAATATTACTATCCATAAGAGCTAAAATTTGATGTGAATTACGGGAATATCACAATTTTGGGGTTGAGATGCTTACTTAACTTTGAAAGCCAACGTTTGGGTTATAAGATAAACAAAAATGCTAGCTCAACATCCTTTATATATATATATATAATATATATAATATAATATATATATATATAATAATATAATATTATATATATATATAATAATTATATTATAATAAATATATATATATATATATATATATTATATATATATATATATATATATGGAGAAGTGCTATTTTATTTAAAAAACTGTCCTGATTTTCTATCACTATCAAAGGTATCTGGTCACCCTAATTATATAGCATCTTTCAAAGCAATGTTTTCGCATTTAAAATTAATAAATTCTTTGTTTCCTACCGATCTACTAGAAAAAATAAATAAAATAATTGAAAAGTATATATATAAATATATATATAATATATATA
>JABUQX010037927.1:67500-75000 GCA_015478945.1 Trachelipus rathkii
TAAAATTTAAATAATTTAATTAACACAAAATTGAAAAATTAATATATATATATATATATATATATATAGATATAATATTTAATTATGCCATATAATCAGTTGTGCACTTTGGGTTTCTGATCTATATCTTCAGGTTTCTGTTTGAAGTTTGAACAATTAGTAAACTATATATTCACTGGTGAAATGATCAGAGACTTGTGTATTAAATTATTTAGTTATAGCAAAACCAATTATATTGTATCCATAAAACGTCTCGTAAATGATCCCCTCATGTAACCATGCACGAGGGGGAGTTCAAATATACAGCTTCACAATTATGTTTTGTATTATATTTTCACTAATAGTTAGCTTACAATTTAAATGTTAAATATATTAAAGATAAAGAGAAAAATGCATGTTAGCTTTAAATTATTTCGGAAATAAGAATTGGGGATAAGATAGAGTAATTCTATTGCATTTTAGTAAAACTTTTACGTGGTCAAGAATAGATATAATTTTGACTTGCTCTCAAAAATCAATGGACAATTCTTGATTACTGACAAGACCAAAGAATTAGACTGAGCGTTGGAGCTCTCCGTTGTAAAAGAGTGGACTTCTTAAAAGTAGAAGTTTACTATGTCAATAACTACAAAAAGAAATATATATTGGGTTTAACATTTACTGTACGGCCAAGATTGTTAAAATATGATCATATAGCGAGATTATTTCATTAAATATTATATCTATGATTTAGTTTAAATTCAATGACTTATCTTGTATAGATAGGCAGAAAGAAACCTATGAAGGCTTAGCTTATTTTCAAATAGTTACTGTTACCACCTAACTTATGATTACAACTTAAGATGTCTATTTTGATTAGTTGAAAAGAAACGTCTAAAAAGGAACACAGGGCCTGCAATACTTCAACAGAAGTTTTAAGAGAAAATCATTCTCTTCCAAGCTCTTAAACTAAAGCCAGAATTATAAATGTTAAAATATGGATGGATTTATGGCTTGTGCTTGAACTATAATGAGTTTTCATCTCAAATAAAACTGCCATTTTCTAGTAAATTTTTTATGATATAACTATATACCAATGCATAACTATATATAACTATGTACCAAAATTGGCATTTTTACAATTTCTCAATCTTTATCAATGACAATAAAAAGGTTTATCAAATTATTTGACTTATGTAAAATTAGTATATTAATTACTGAATTGAACGACAAACATATTTCATTTGGATTCCAGAACATGTGGAAATAACAATGAGTGACGCAGTAGATCCTGCAGCAAAGGAATCTTCTCCTATGTATACTTGTTCCTTAAAATATTCAAACACTAAATTTTATTATATTAATAGTAAAAAATTGCAACTTATTCGGAAGACATTTCGAATCAGCGTAAAGGTTTTTCGTCATCTGTTTAGCCTCAGATCCTGATTCAAGATTCGTCTTGTATTGTAAGAACATAATAGGCGAGAACGAATTGAATTGGCAAGACCCAGACTTTATTATTCTTTATTTACAGTTATTCATCTTTTTTGAGGAAGCTCCAATTAAATGCATGTCATAAATGTTGAACAAGATTTATTCTAAAGAATATTTATTTTTTATTATTATCCCTACTATTTTTAGTCATCAGACAAATATTACAGCAAATTTGTTTTAATCATTGTGACTCTTAATTTATAAGATTATATTCTTATTTATTATATTTATATTCTATTTATATTCTTGCTTGAGTCTTCTCTTAATCTTTGCATTTTTATTTTCTTTCAAAAGTTAAATTTATTTGAAGTTCTTTCACAATATACCCTTGTATGTGTAGTAGAACAGAATTAGTTGCACATACCATTGCCTTTGGTTCTGTGAACGTTAAAGTGAATAATTAGCGTTAAAAAAAAGAAGTTTTAAGAAAATTTCAGGAGCAAGTTGTGTTGTTTATTGCTGGACACGCCCATGAATTTGACTGAATTTGAACTACAGTAGTCCGATAAAATGGGTCCCCTAGTCCGTGACTGGAAATCGGTACATCACGCACACACACACACACCTATACACACACACACACACACACACATATATATATATATATATATATATATATATATATATATATATATATAGTATATATATATATATATATATATATATATATATATATATATATATATATATATATATATATATATATAAATATAGTTTGTTATTATGTATATATATATATATATATATATATATATATATATATATATATATATATATATATATATATGCATTATGATTTGCCACAATGTTGCGAGACATTGACATCTGAGAATTGCCCTTCTCCAATTTACTTAAGTAAGTTTTGCGCAGGAATAGCAATTTCGTTTATATATTACCGACCAATCTATGCATCCATAACGCCAATGTTTTACATATATGATTTCTGCTCACTCTTTCTCACTTTCTCTCTTTCTCTCTCTCTCTCAATTCTACTTGGATGAGAGAGAGAGAGAGAGAGAGAGAGAGAGAGAGAGAGAGAGAGAGAGAGAGAGAGAGAGAGAGAGAGAGAGAGAGAGAGAGAGAGAGAGAGAGAGAGAGAGAGAGAGAGAGAGAGAGAGAGAGAGAGAGTAGAAATCACACATGTAAGACATTTTTTTAGACAAAGATGCGATGAGACTATTTAAAAAGACCTGTAACATGATCTCCCTCAAAAGAGGATGGAAGCCGCGTTGAAATAAAATAATGATTTATGCCCAGTATGAGCAGAAACTGCTGCATTTATTAATCATTACTCTTTTATTTGCTTCAGGGAAAAGTTATCTAATTCTATTTTGTCTGCTTCCTTTAACTTCCGCAAGACACTTTCAAACATTGCTAACATGACATGAAGTGTAGTTTCAGAAGGGCTTCTTTCACTCATAGGTATTGTATGAGTGCTGACATATTCACACTGTTGCTTATAAAAATGTAGTGCTGCGATATAATTTAACTATATAAATTATCACTATGTAACACATTTTTTGTCCTTGTTCAACAACTCTAATTCCCATTTTCTTATATCTAGAAGGTATGAAAAATGGCTAATATTTCCTGTAAATATATATAAGGAATAAGGGCTTATGGAGTTAAAAGTTAAAGTTTTTAAATTCTTTCTGCATCACTTAAGTGAATTAACTTTTCAAAAGATTGAAATTTGGAAAGGAAGAAAAAAAATAAGAGGATAAAGTGAATAAATAATAAATATAATTTCTGTATTCTGTAATGAAATAGCTGAAAATTGGGAAAATAATATTCTTATTATCACCTGATACAAATTTCCGATTACTTTATTAATATATCCTACTACTATATGATATTGCGATATTTTTAATTTTTTACACAGCTGTTTATACTTTAACATTAGATTAATTACTTATATTATTATATTATTTATCAATGAATTAAATCATCAATTGATAAAAAAAATTCAACTTGGGGGGGGGAGGGAATCTTTTGTATTAGATTGCTGAGATCCATTTTAACTCTAAAGATTTTCATTTTATTTGGTTTCTTTTTTGTTTGCTTCTGCAGTACCTACTACATAATTCTGCGGAACAAGTTAACAAATGTATTTGTTATTAACTTGTATTATTTTTATTAATCTACAGTCTCCAATAAGGAAATAAAAATTATTGAAAGGCAAATAATAAATTACTACACTAATTGGCATTAATTCTAGCCCTAGCTCTACATGGCAAAGTCCCACTATGCCAGTCTAGGAATTAGGGTACAACAAATGACAACAAAAATAAATAAGAAGCTAAAAGAGAATGTTGCCGTGTCAATATTTTCGTGAAAATTGTAAAAATATATTGATTACTATGTGATGTATTAATAAATTGAAAATATATTTACAATTTTATTTTATTTTCTTATTTTTATTAAAGTTAAATCACTTAAATCTAAATGATGGTCAATTAAAAAAAAAAAAAATTATGACTTTGAAAATAAACAATTACGTAAAAAAAATTAGTTGATTTAAATTATTTGATTGAATTCGTGCCAGCCATGATATATATATATATATTTATATATATATATATATATATATAGTATATATGTATTATTGTTATATATATATGTCTGTATATCTATGTTTTTTTATTATATATATATATATATATATATATATATATATATATATATTATAAATATATATATATATATATATATATATATATATATATATATATATATATATTTAGATATATATATATATATATATATATATATATATATATATATATATGTTTATTTTATATTATATATACACCTAAAAGTTTCTATAAATACATATATATTATATACTTTTTATAAGTATTTCTACTAAAGTCGTTAGTAACATTCAGCTTTCATTAATTATTAAAAATAATAAATAAATGTATCTATAAACCAGGGCTGCGGAGTCGTAAAATAAATTTTTCGACTCCGACCCTTAAATTCAAATTTGATTTTGACCTGACTCCACTTAAACAAAAATTTTCGACTCCGACTCCGACTCCGACTCCGACTCCGACTCCGACTCCGACTCCACTTAAACAAAAAAAAAAAAATTTCGACTCCGACTCCGACTTCACTCAAACAAAAATTTTCGACTCCGACTCCAGCAGTCAAATTCAAAATTTCGACTCTGACTCAGATTAGTGCTTACAGAGTTACAGTAAAACATTTTTTTGTTTCAACAATTTTTTTTCGCTTGCTTTTGAGAATAAAAAAATATACCACTTTTCCAATGAATCTAATCTCCAAATACAATAAAGTACCGTAAAGACATAAAGATGCATGCGCAACACATGACAAACAAATATATTTCAGTTTCGGAAACAAGTGTATAACGTAATTATAATGCAAATTATTTTTATTTTTATTATAAAACAGCTATTATAAAATTAACAGTTTAATACTTTCAGTTTCAAGAGTACTTAAAAAGTTAAAATCATATACTTAATTACTTTGTCGATATATATATATATATATATATATATATATATATATATAAAGAGACATACCTCAAGAATGTGGTAGACATATATATATATATATATATATATATATATATATATATATATATATATATATATAGTATATATATATATATATATTTAAACATATATAGTTATACAAATATATAAAAATATATTATTATATATGTATATATATATATATATATATATATATATATATATATATATATATATATATATATATATATATATTATTTATATACAGAGTATTCAAAATAATATATTAAAACTTACATTATGAACATAGTGACAAGTTTAAAGGCTTGAATTACAGAACATACATGTATTTAAAGAATCATGTTCGCAAATGTTCAAAATGATGACCGCCATTGTCCAGACACAGCTGATAACGCGAACCAATGGAGTCGCAAACGACACGAAACAGTTCATTTGGAATGTCGCGACATTGTCTTTCGATTTCCAATTTCAATGCATTTATCGTTCTTGGTTTTGAGCGATAAACTCTGTCCTTGAGGTATCCCCATAAAAAGAAGTCCATTGGCGTGAGATCTGGGGAACGCGCAGGGTATTCAATACTACCCCTTCGTCCAATCCATGTGTTTGGAAATGCTGCATCGAGGTGAGCTCTTACATCGCGATGGTAGTGGGGAGGTGCTCCATCTTGCTGAAAGTAAATCACGTCGTTATCACCAAACATCTCGTCAATGTGTGGACCGACCGACTCCTGCAGCAAGGTTAGGTACCTGTCCCCATCGACCGCTCCGTTAAAAAAACGGTCTTATGATGCCCAATGCTGAAATCAATTCTGTCATTGAGGTACCCCAGGTATGGTGTTCAGCTTTAACATGGGGATTTACAGGACCCCAGTAGGTACAATTATGGCGATTAATCGAGCCATTTAATTTAAAGGTGGCCTCATCGCTCCAGACAATTTTGTGTGGAAACCCTGCATCTTCTGCACATTTAGCCAGGTACCATTCACAAAATTGAAGTCTCCGGTCCGGATCGTCTTCATTGAGAGCATGGAGTAGTCTTGGTATGTAGCATTTCCAGCGTAGACGCTTCAAGATGCGATGAACGCTATCTTTTGAGATGTGTGTCTCCCGAGCCGTTTGTCGTAGAGATTTCTGTGGGGATCGGATGAGGGTTTCCTGTACCTGCTCTTCCTTTGCAGGGTTGGTGGATGTCCGTGGTCATCCAGAACGTTTCTTGTTGACGTTGTGAACGGTTCCATCTGCTTCAAATTTCTCTCTGATGCGGGCAATGGTCCGGTGCGTTGGTGGCGGTTTATCGAACTCCCTTCTGAACCGTCTTTGCACTTCCGTGGCGTTTCTGGTGGTCCAATAGCATTTAAGGACAAACTTTCTCTCTTCAAAGCTAAGTTGATCTCCTGCCATTCTGTTACAGTAGTTACACCTGAAAAAACAAAAAGCAGTCAATGTGTTAGTACATTTTTTTGAGACACCCTGTATATATATATATATATATATATGGTATGGATATATATATATATATATCTATTTATTTTTTTTATATATTTTTTATTTTTAAAGAAATATATTATTATATATATATATATATATATATATATATATATATATATATATATATATATATATATATATATATATATATATATATATATATGTGGATATATATAATTTATTTATATATATTTATATATCTATAATAATAATAATAATAATAATAATAATAATAATAATAATAATAATAATAATAATAATAATAATAATAATAATAATAATAATAATAATAATAATAACACACACACCCACACACACACACAATAATTATACACACGACTACAATAATAATAATACACACACACACACACAATAATAATAATACACACACACACACACACACAATAATAATAATAATAATAATAATAATAATTTATAAATTGACTCCGACTCCAACTCCGACTCCACCTACACAGGAATTTTCGACTCCGACTCCGACTCCGACTCCGACTCCGACTCCACTTACACAGGAATTTTCGACTCTGACCTGACCTGACCCACCTGCACAGAATTTTCTGACCCACCTGACTCCTGAAAATTGCACGACCTGCCGACCCTGACTCCACAACTCCGACTCCGACTCCGCAGCCCTGCTATAAACATAGAAACTTTAGATGTTTTATTATTAATTAAAATTTACCTGTATATTTTCATCTTAAAAGATACAGTGAAAGGTCAAGCAATAAATTAATTTAAACTCTATTCCTCGCATGCAAAATGACATGTATATTTCCAAAGTTTTAATTGTATATTTTAAACAATGTAATAAGCAAGTCTAAATATAGTAGAAGCAAAACAAAGGTCAAAGTTGCTCACTCCTTTATTTTAAAATAATGAATATCAAGTTTCGTTCTTCAAACTTTTGAACCTACACAAAAATTTTAAATTTCAAAAAATCTGAAATCTTTATACATATTATTATATATATATATATATATATATATATATATATATATATA
>JABUQX010037927.1:77500-85000 GCA_015478945.1 Trachelipus rathkii
CATTTTTTATGTTTAGACCATAATTTATGTTTTTACATTACTAAAAGTAGTAAATCACCAACAAACCACCATCCACCACGCCAAATGTTAGGATCTATTGATCTATTGACCATTTATTGATCTACTGATCTATTGATTCACATTGCTAGTCATTTTTTACTGTACTGCAGCTTACGCTCTGTGCAGTAAATCAATAAACAAATAATCATTCATCTGTCTTCCAAATACATCATCATGATCTACTGATCTATTGATTTTCAGCAGTTTTTCGCTGTGGGCCGTAACGCTTACACGCGCGTAACACAAACAAACCACCATCCGTCCCTCTTCAGGATCTATTGATCCAGCTGATCTGTTGACTATTGATCTATTGGATCGGGCATCAGGTCTATCATAGACATACTCCTAACAGTAGACAGTAACAACACATCCACCTCTCCCGATTGTAAGCCAGATCTATTGATCTGTTGATCTATTGATTCATTGACTATTGACAGCAAGGTCGTTTTTTTTTACTGTGGAACATCATAGTTTTACATACCAAATCAGTAAATGCAACAAATCACATCCACCCGACAGATCTATTGACTATTGATCTATTGACGACTGATCTACTGACTGATTTAAGTCACTCTTGCTGCACTGTAACGTTTGCATACGCAGCAGGGGGAATCAAACCACCAATTCAATCTTCCACCCAGATCTATCTGTTGATCTGTTGATTCAAGTCAGTCATTCTTTGATAACATACCATAAATCAAGTATGTTAAAGATCAAACACAGATGCTGACGGGCCAATATCAATAAGCGACATGGCGGGACATTGAAACCAGAAATAATACCTATCACACCTAAACACGACAATAGTTACATTAACAGTTCAACATCGTAATTCCATTATATCAACAAACGTTATCACTTCGTCAAACGTTGGTCATAACGATGCTAATTTGCACTAACATGGTAATACCAACTGGGGGCACAGTGGCAACATCTGATCAATCTAGTCTAACATGGCTGCAGCTTCACCAGAATGGCCAAAGCGAACAGATGCAACAGAACTACAAAGACAAATCCATATCGCCGAACGCACAACTCGCATCACAACAAATTCACACTTCAATACCGCGTAACTAGCAAAACGTAACATATCTACTTTTTCAAGATTATCTCTAACATAACGATAGCTAATTTATGCCATTCAACAATACCTCAATACGCTTATCAAAAATGTCAGGCCATCCGATTATGCCGATCGTGGTATGCTGGCCGCAACATGGGTCGCCACATTAGTGTTAACATGTTAAGATCATATGAACCAGAAAATAATGTACAACATCAAATTCCGGCACACACGTCGGGGCCGCCAACAGCGTTCCAGACTTAACAGCGGTAACTAACTTGCCATTAGCCAAAACGGGCCCCATTATACCTTTTTCAAACATAACAGCTGATAGTAACATTTATCAAAAATGTGTCATATTTCCAACTCCTCATATACTAACGAGGAAGACGAATAAAGCAAAGCTTAGCTTATCTTCTTGTTTTTCGTAACAATAACTTAAACATGAGCGCTTAACATTCATGACGGTCACTGCTTGACTACCAGCAATAAAGAGTCGTTATCTGAGCTATCGCTTGATTATAATGACACCATGGAATAACAAACCAAATATCATCATCAGCGTAGAAAGGTAAAACATCGTATCAACATACCGAGAAAACTGTTCTACTGAAGAAAATAGCAGTTAGCAAACAGTCCTGTATGCCAACCAATAATCGTTAAAAACAGTTAGCCTGCGACATACACTGGGGTGTGGTAGTATATCGGTCAACAACAATAACAGGCGCAGCGGGTCGTAAGATTAGCCAATATTAATAAAGCATTGTACACGCACAACGATTTATCTGTCTTGCCAACGAATGGGCCAACAAAAATTCCACATTTAACACCTGGGTAGCGTGCTTCATCAAAACATACCTCTAACATACAACGTTACTTGTTACTGATCACAGTGGCAACGCCAATTTACATAACACAGCTTACAGCTTAGTAAAGAAGATGCGTCAGCTCTTCCATTAGCACAGCTGGGTTATCAGCGCCTGAATCAGCGATGTGGCTGGTCGACGGGGCCTAATTGTTTCCTTACGTATTATCAATATTACCAAATTTCTGCACATGTTGCGTGGCCGCATCACATCGTAAACGTAATTTAGTCACTTTTTCGGGGCACCAACATAACGCGCCAACATCGTGGCTTAACAAAGCTTAGCAAACCGTCTAATCAATACGACAAAGCACAGACGCGTTTATTATCAACTCGTGGGCACATTTAACAAAATTATCATACCCCTCGTCTAAATCTGCGACAGAACATAACAGTAGTAATTAAACATATCAACAAATTTTATCCTAACATAACATAAATGTTTGAGTAAACCATCACAGTAAAACGTAATGACTTTACCGATTTAAAAGCAAAAATCAGCAATCAGTAATAAATCTTCCATTGTATCTTCGGCCTTGGCCACTGTGATTACTGATCATTGACTCGTCATATTGGGCGATAAACATAACATGTGGGTCATGTTCTCATAGCATAACTACGAGCGCGACCGGGCCCAGCGTTTAGCGTTCACAGCTTTAACGACCAACAATGTACGTTCCAACATACGCGTAGCGAATAATCAGCTGTTCTGCTCGATCGTGTAGCTAACAGGTCATACATTTACCGATAAGTAATCTTACACGCACCGTGTGCCGTGATATCAAAATTCTCCAGTTTAATCAACACACCATCTTAAACATTATCTTCATCAGTAATACTGTTTCGAGTATAACATTTGGACCTGGCGAGACATTAGCAAACAGTTCGTCAAAATGGTAACACATTGTCGCCTAACACAGTTATCTGGTTAAACTTCCACCACTGCCACATTGTCAAGGCAGAAGTCCACACATCGCCACACCAGTATCTAAAGCTGGTCGGTGAAAATTCCCAGGATGCCCCAGCGGGCGTAGTCCCGGGTGAGGATCACCCCCGAAGTGGGCCACCCTCCGAAGCCTGTGTGGTCCCGCCTCAGCCCTTCGGGGCTGAGGCCTAAAGCCCGTCTTGCCACCCCTTCGGCGCGACCCCCCTCGCCCGCCTCCCCCCCGCGTGTCCCCCTGGGTTTTCTCTCGGTAGGTAATGTGTTGCTTTAGATACTCTTGGTTAATGAAAACTGTTTATTCGTAAGTTAGGTACGTTATGTTAAATATTACTATGACAATGTGGAAATAACACTGATTTGTTAGAGAAATGATGAGTTTTTTGTAAGATATTACTGTGTTAACTGACAATGATGTGTTAGAAACGTGAGCCTAGGTTAAGTTTTTGTTGAATAATGTTAGGTTTGCCCTAGTCTTTTGCTAATGTCTACGATTATTCAATAGGTCAAATGATGTTATACTCGAAACGAGTAACACTTTGATGAAGATAGTGTCAATTCATAGTTCAAGATGGTGGCATCTTTGATAGATTGGTCACTTTGTTAAGGGATTTTGTTAGATAATACGGTTTTACCTGTTGCTAATATGCTCGAAAAGTGGGAACATATCGAGTATTGTATGACCTGTTAGCTACTTTACCTTGATCAGTAGGGAATTTTTCAGGATGTTAGCTGATTATTCATACGCGAGGTATGTTAGGTTTGCATTTGTACATTATATTCATAGTCGCGGTTATGATTTTTAGCACTCGTAAATCATAATTCAGGACTTTGCTGGTTAAGCATATATTCGTAGGTTAGTATATAAAGAACATATTTTTATGTTATGTTTGTCCAAAATGATACTTGAAATATGACTTGAATCAATAGGTCAATAGATCACAGGTGGGTGGGACGGGTAGGGGACTGCACGGATGGAGGGGTTTGATTTACTGATTTACTGATTTACTGCTTTAAAATCAGTAAATTATTACGTTTTACTGTGATATTTTACTCAAAGAACTTATTTTTATGTTATGTTAGGATAAAATTTTGTTATTTTTTGTTATGTTTGGTTAAAACTTTGTTATGTTTGCAATTATTCGCTGGGGATTATGATATTTAGACGAGGTTATGATGAATTTTTTGTTAAATGTTACGAAGTTGATGTAAAACATCTGTTACGTCAGCATTATATTCTTTGTCAGTATGATGATTAGACAGGTTTATGCTAAACTTTTGTTAAATATTACGATGTTAATGTAAAATTAGCATTGATATGTTAGAGATATGCTTGAAAAAGTGTGACTAGGTTACGTTTGCACGATGTGTTAGGTACTTTATTGCTGTTATGTGCAGAAGTTTGTTAATGTTAGTGGCTTATTCGCACGTAAGGGGTGTTAGGTTTGTCGTTGTACATCATATTCTTAGTTCAGGTTATGTTATGTTAGCTTTTATTAATGTGGAAACTTTGTTACGTTAGCATACTTTCGCTGCTCTGTATGATAATTAAACAATGTTATAATAAATTCTTGTTAAATATTACTGTGTCAATGTAAAATTAACGTTAATATGTTAGAGATATGTTTGGTAAAAGTATGAATAGGTTACGTTTTGTATGCAATGTCTGGACCGGTTATGTTATGGAACTTTGTTAATGTTAACAGTTTATTCGTGCTTAAGCCATGTTAGATCTATTGCTCTTAATGTTGTTAATGCTATGTGAACTTTGTTAATGGTACAATGTTACGTTAGCATATATTCGTTGGTTAGTATCTAAAGAACTTATCTTTGTACTATGTTATTGTTGTTGTTGTTGTTGATGTCGAACGAGAATATATACCCTTTTGAACTGATATGGCTCATTCGTACGTCGTATTCTTGTTTACTTTCTTCTGATTGGTTGAAAGAAAGAATCTCATTACATTTAAGGGATGTTTATACACTATTTTCTTCAGTAGGATATATTTTCTCAGTGTTGATACGATGACACCTCCCCGCATCTCTACGCTTGTTGTTGATATCTTCACGAGGAGTTTCGTTATTCCCCATGAAGTGTCATTTATATTAAATCGTAAACCGAATGGCGACTGCTACATTGCTAGTATATCCTGCCAGAGGGTCAAATATAATAAGTATTGCATCACTTTATGTAGATGGTTAAAGCATAAAATCATTTTTCATGTTTAGAGTTGGTATTTTCTGAAAGGAGGCGTAGTCTAAAAAGAGATAAGCTTAAAAACTTTACTTTATTCGTCTTTACTCGTTAGGTATTATGAGGGTTAGGTATGGTTATGACACATTTTTTGATAAATGTTACTGTGTCAATGTAAGATTAACGTTAATATGTTAGAGATATGTTTGAAAAAGGTATAAATAGGTTACGTTTTGTATGTAAAGTTAGTTACTTTACCGCTGTTAAGTCTGGAACTTTGTTAATGTTAACAGTTTATTTGTGTGTAAGTTGTGTTAGGTTTGTCGTTGTACATTATTTTCCTAGTTCATATGATGCTATGTTAGCTTTATTAATGTGAAAACATTGTTATGTTAGCATATATTTGTTGATCAAAAAGTGATAATTTAATAGCATGTTATGAGACGCTATTTCATTTTGATAAATATTAGTGTGGGCTAGTGTAAAATTAAGCATCATGTTAGAGATATGCTTGAAAAAAAGTAAGATTATGTTATTGTTTCTGTATACCATGCTTACTTTACTGGTGTTAAGTGTGGAATTTTGTTAATGTTAACAGTTTATTCGTGTTTAAGGTGTGATAGGTTTGTCTTTGTACATTATTTTCTTAGTTCATGTTACATCATGTTAGCTTTATTGATGTGGAAACCTTATTATGTTAGAGTATATTCGTTGATCAGTATGATAATTAACCAATGTTGTGATAAATTTTAGTTATATTAACATGTTATGGAATTAACATCGTTATGTTAGAGATATGTTTGACAAAGTGTAAATAAGTTCACGTTTTTGGTTGTTATGTTAGTTAATTTACTGTTAAGTGTGGAACTTGTTAATGTAACAGTTTATTCGTGTTTAAGGGTGTGATAGGTTTGTCTTTGTACATGTCATTTCTTTGGCTAGTTCCTGTTACTGTTAGCTTGTTTGATGAAAACCTGTTATCAGCATATGGCTATTTGATCTCTTACACAACTGATTTTACAAGCATATGTTTATCCAAAATGACACTCGGATGTGTGACTTGAATCAATAGATCAATAGGTCAATAGATCACAGGTGGTCAGGGAGGGAGGGTGTGATAGTGGTTTGATTTAGTGATTTACTGTTTAGGGTATGTAAACGTTACAATTTTAAAAATATGACTTGAATCAGTAGATCAATAGATCAATAGATCAATAGATCAATAGATCACGATTGGACAGGAGGGTGGATGGATGGTGGTTTGATTTACTGATTTACTGATTTAGGGTATGTAAAACATGACAATTTTAGTAAAAAATTTGACCTTAATCAATAGATCAATAGATCAATAGATCAATAGATCAATAGATCAATAGATCACAACTGGTCAGGAGGGAGGATGGATGGTGGTTTGATTTACTGGATTAATGAAAACTGTTTAAACATGACAATTTTAGTAAAAATTTGACCTTAATCAATAGATCAATAGATCAATAGATCAATAGATCAATAGATCACAATTGGGCAGGAGGGCTGTTGGAGATAGAGTTTTGATTTACTGATTTACTGCTTTAGGGTATGAAAACATGATAATTTTAGTAAAAATATGACTCCACTGGGAGACTGCTAGATCATAGATGGTCAGAGGGCACAGAAGGTATGATGTGTTGATTAGCATTTACTGCTTTAGGGTATGTAAACATAGCACTTTAGTAAATGTACTGACTCATCAATAGACTAATAGGATCAATAGATCAATGGGATCGAATAGATCAATAGACCACAGATAGTCAGGAGGGAGAGGTTGGATAGTGGTTTAATTTAGTGATTTACTGCTTTTGGGTAAAAACGTAAATTTGTGTTATAAACATAAAGAAGTTAGTAAATTACTGCTTGTCTTCAAGTTTATTTATTTGTTATTTTTTTTTTTCTTATTTATTCCAAAACCAATGTTTTCAAACCATGAACCAATGTCACCATATTACAAAGACATCATCATTGCTTAATATACGAATGTTTATTTTCACCTAAGAATTCCAGTGGTTCCAGTACTAGCAGCTGTGAGCCAACTCTTGAATTCCTATACCACCAAGCTTTCTTCCTTTTCGAGAAACTCAACCCTGAATCTTCACCAAATTTCAGCTTTCATTGTTATTTAATGTTTATAATGGGTCCTCTCAAATCCACGGGACGTAACTATACAATTGAGTGTTGCATTCCTTTGTTATCATCTAACATCTCCAATGCGTAGCAACGATACGATGGCTCGAGTCGGAGGCAGCTTGGCTCTTCCGCGCAAGGGCCCGATCGACGCCGCGAAGACGCGGCCACGGCGAAACGCAAAGTCGGAGTGAAACGATCCCAGATTCGTTTCCCTT
>JABUQX010037927.1:92500-95000 GCA_015478945.1 Trachelipus rathkii
ATTAATTATTATTATTATTATTATTATTATTATTATTATTATTATTATTATTATTATTATTATCATTATTATTATTATTATTATTTACAAAAAATGAAAAGAAAATTTCGTTGCCCTCCTCTTGACGGTAAAAATTTTAATTTTGCTTAGTTTAATAATTTCGCTTAAAGTTTAAAATTATTAACTTAATAAAATCAATTAATTACTTCAACTGATTTTAATAGCAAATAATAGAAGAAAATGTGGTCCACAATAATACAAATCGATGCATTTGATCTTTAGCATTTGTCATTAACTTTTGTTAGAACGCTCTTGTACTTCTCACACTTCTCTTCTCAGTCTCTTCCCACTATAAATTCCTCTTTCTTCTTTTCTCTCTCTCTCTCTCTCTCTGTTATATTAAATTATTATTATTATATATTATTATTATATGTTATATAGCAGAGCAGTTAAGAAGAAGAGTTAGTTAGTTATATATATATATACATGTTATTATATTATATACATATATATATTATACATATATATATATTAGTTACCTCTGATGAGCAAATGCCAGAGGCACACCAAATCTTACAGTTGTGGTTCCAACCGGATCCAGAGCTAGTGCTGCCGACATGCCCCGACACAAAGGTTTGAATGTGCAAACAAATTGGTATAATAGAAAAATGGAAGTATTCAAATCCTTACTAGTGGGAGTATATATATATATTATTATTATATATATATATATATATATTATATATATATATTATATATATTATATACATATATATATATATATATATATATATATATATATATATATATATAATATATATATATATATATATATATATATATATATATATTATATATATATATATATATATATATATTATATATATATATATATATATATATATATATAGGTTATATATATATTATATTATATATATATATATATTATTATATATATATATAAAGAAAGAGTATATATTATTATTATAGTATATATATATATATATATATATATATATATATATATATATATATATATATATATATATATATATATATATATATATATATATATATATATTATATATATATACATTATATATATATATATATATATATATTATATATATATATATATATATATATATATATATATATATATATATATATATATATATATATATATATATATATATATATATATATATATAATTTTTTTTGAACATGAGCAAGAAATTTTAATTTAACGGTCAGACGATTTCGCTCGGGAAGTATTTCGGTTTCATAAAATTTTTTTCTTCTAAATCTTATAAAAAAATTTCCAAATCTTCAGAAGTTTTGCCTTTTCCTTCATTTTCTTTTTTAAATAAGATGTTTTATTCTTTGGGACTATATATAGGTATATTATGAATACTATTTTCGTAAAGTGAGATTATTTGGTTATGTAATGATATCTCTTGCTGCAACATTTTCATGTAACTATGCCTAATTACCAGAAGTTTATCATAGATAGTTGCGGAAAATTTGTAAATTCCAAGCAAAATAATAATACTAAGTAACATTTTGGTATATATAAAATTTTTATTTATTGATATTATTACTTTCTTGAAGGAAAATGAGTTAGAACCAAAAAACGGAGTTACTAAAATGCTGAATTCTGATTTTCGAGGTAAATTTTCTATTTTGGGTGTTGGTAATTTCCATTTATTACCAAACACTTCTTGTTACCCTAGTGGACCGAGATAGTCAGTTTTATCGCTTTCCATTTTATACTCTTTTTCTGCATTTTCTTTAGGTTCATCTTCATTATATTCGAAATAATTTAAAAGATGCTCAGGATGTAGAAAGCTTCTCAGTGGATGATCGTCGACATTTTTTAGTTGATGGAAAATCTTTTTATCTGCAAGAGAACTCCTTCTAACATTCTCCTATTCAAGATGATGAATCATATCATCATAGTCATAAAATCTATAGTCATGATTGTTAGGATGAAACTCGTCTTCATATTCATCAAATTCATGTTCGCTGTTCTTCAACAAAGCTTCGTTTTAAAGAAAGCCTAAATGAAAATTCTCTGATTTTTCCCAAGAAAGTATAAAATGATTTCTCTGCTACGTCTTCTCTTTCGATAAAACTAAATTAAAGAATTCTAAATAATATAACAAAATCAGTATCTGAAATTTGTGCAATATGTTTCTTTATAATTAACACATAATAATCATGCTAGTTGCGATTGATAAATGGTTAATTAGAAGAGATATTTAATATTTTCAGATTTATATTTCATCAGTAAAAAAAATATATATTACAATAATATATATATATATATATATAATATTATATATTATATATATATATTTTTTATATAAAAAAATAAAATATATATATTATATATATATATATACTATATATATATATAATTAATCATATATATATATATATAAAACAACCCAATTTAAAACCACTTAAGAACTAAACAGGGAAATAAAAATATTAAAAA
>JABUQX010037927.1:102500-122500 GCA_015478945.1 Trachelipus rathkii
TGAATAGTATAATATGAGCCTAGCATATAAGTGTATTCTATAGGCTTTTTTATCTCCTATTAATATATGGTACACTATATAAACAATTAGCCAAATCAGTATTAGTAATTGACACCCATGTATTCTGTTACACTTTCTTTAAAACGCGTTTCAAGCAAAGCTTTTGCTCATTCCTGTTGAGGGGCAACATTGTTTATATAAAAGTTCGCACCTCAAGGGCATAAACACTATTCTACATTGTTTTCATTTTTTTTTTCAAAATCTTCCGTTCTGTACATATAATATATATAGTGAGCTCTGTGTACAGTCTTAGTGTCTCGTCTCGTCGCCTGAGAAGACATAATTATTTATGATCAACGAACCTTATAATGCATAAGTTGTCCCCTCTAGTATATAGTCAATCCTAACATGATACTTCGCGATCATATATAGACGGATCTGAGAAACCACTGGATAACCAATAAAATATCTATATAGCCTCCCAGATACCAATGCCGCCCACTCGAACGACTCTTCAATGTTTTTTTTTGTGTCGATAGGGTGAACATTCTATTACAAAATGTGGTCGGTTCATTATTTCTGGTGAAACCAACCATGCTCACAACAATACATAGAGTGGACCATAATATATGGTCCTATACTTCCACTCCCAAAATTCTGTACAGCAAAGATGGTCTCTCAGTTGCATATTCAGATATTGATCTCCACTAGTACAAAAGGTATAGTGGAAAATTAATTATGGGACAGTGTGTCTTCAAACAGACATAGCAGCGCGATATACCATAACTCTTGGATGAATTGCACATACCCCTTCCTCAACCCATTGTAGAAATTGTGTATGTTGCCCAAAATCAGGCATTTCATTATGTTTATTGACCTTACCGTTTATGTTAGGAAAAAATAGGCTTCATCACTGGAAATGGTACATTATCTATCTCGCTTATAAGCCATTCACAAAACCCTATATACGACGATTGCGAATGCTGATAATTACTACGTAAATTGGACTACTGAACTTTATGCTGGTTAGTAAATGATTGGTGGCTAATAAATTAGATTGTACGGATAAAGAACCCTTAGATACAATCGTTACCTGAAATTTATTTTCTTATTTAAACTTATTGAAGGAATTTGCTCTCCATGACGTTATTATTATCAACCGTATGGTTTTTCCAGGATCAGTAAAAAAAATTCTTCTCATTTTGATCTTTGGTCGAATCACAGACGTTTCCAGTTATCCTTTGAAACGAACCGAGGATTCTACTTATTGGTTCTGGTGTTGTCGGATGAACTTTGCCTGCCCGTATATCAAAAAATTGCCACGAAAAAGTTATTTTAAAGTAGAAAATATTGTAAGAATTCTTGACCGTAATAGGTCGTGTAGGAGTTTCCGAAGTATCAAAGAAATTAAAGAATAGAAAGAATAGTATCGAAAAAGGAGTTATAAGAGAGAGCAGAGAGAGAGAGAGAGATGAGATGAGAGAGAGAGAGAGACGAATGATTCATGTTGAAGAGAAGAGGAGAGAGAGAGAGAGAGAGAGAGAGAGAGAGAGAGAGAGAGAGAGTTATGGAGGTTAATCATGCAGGAAGCAAAAGGTAACAGATGGTCCTGGATGTTATTGGTCAAATGCCTATAATAAAAACACAAAAAAAAGTCCCGAAGAGGCAAACGACGGATGAAATATTGGGGGGAGAAGCGGGAGGTGAAGGGAGAGGGAAAAAAGGGGGAAAAAGTTTGGGAAAGTTCTTGAATACGCAATGAAAGAGATAAAATGCTTACTACTAATGAACATGTCTAAGAGAAAATACTTCACTAAAATTAATTATCTTTTCAATTTAAATAAATAAAGAAAAAAACAAACAAATATAAAAATATTTAAATTTTTTAAATATTTAACTACACAAACTATATACGCACACACACACACCTACACACACACACACATACACACATACACACACACGCACACAGAAAAGTAAGAACTAATTGATAATAAAAAAAATTTACGAAACAAGAGAGAATATAACTATATATATAATATATATATATATATATATATATATAATATGATATATTATATATATATATATATATATATTAATATATACTAATATATAATATATATATATATATATATATAGTAATATATATTATAAGAGGATATACATTTGACAGTTGAAAGGAGGAGGTTGTTGTTAGATTTCTGATTCCGTAGGAGCCGTATCAGAGGTATCACGATCATTTTTAGTCAATTATTAGTTTAAGTATACCTGGTATGCTGTTTGGATTATCTTACATAGATAATAATGTTTTAAAGCTTTTTCGCTGTACAATCTTTGGCAAAAAGCTGCTTTTGTTTCAATTGGGTACTACCACAATGACAAGAAACTATAAAAGAATCTACCATACTAAGGAACTGAAACAGTAATGACTGAAGAAATTAGATAGCAGAAGTGATAGAAGAGTCACGAAGTTATTAGTGAAGTGTTAAACCAAACTGTATGATGGGAAAATCCTTGTAAAAATCTGATAGGGAAAAGTTTAAGCCAATGTAAGTTTTGTCTGCGAGTCCCAAAGAAAAAGCTCTAAGGAAGAAGCCGGATTGATTTAAAGTGCTTAAAACTCTGAATTGAAAATTGCATTCGATATTTAAAGAGTGTAGTTTGAAAACTAAAATACAGTTGTTTGCAAATAAAGTTCATGCCTGTGTGTATGACCAGATAGAGGAAATTCTCGATTGTTGGAGTTTGGTCTCGTTTTTCGTCTTTGTTGAGATGTTGAAAAATTGAAGCTTCGTTGCCTTGCCTTCTCGAACTGGAATACTAAAGGATTTATATATTCGAAACTCTTTAATTTGTTGGAAGTGTTTGTTAATTGCATAATTTAACTTACTACAGTGACTCGTATATAACAAGTACCCGATTTATGATAAGGTTGATTTTAGTTAAGTTAGCTTAGATATATATTTTAATAGTATAATAATATGACAAACATAAACTGTCTTAGTGATAAATATGTCAAAGTAAAAACTTTGTTTAGCAATTAATACAACTAGGAATTATTATTTAGGTTGTATTTATATTAAATGCACTGTTCTATCTTAATTAAAGAGAAGAAGTTAGGTTAAAATATATGACATTTTAATTATTGAAAGAAAGAATTATTTAGGTTTAAATAAAATAAATACGTACATTAAGTTAGAAATAAAAAATAATATATATGGGTATGTATGTATATGTGTGTATGTGTGTATATATCTGATTATATATGTATCATGTGTATGTATATGTGTGAGGTTGATAAAATTGCTAGGTTTTACTTTTTATATTTTTATATTTTTATATTTTTATATTTTTATATTTTATATTTTCATTTTAACCTTTTATTGTTAGTGTTGTTTTTTCTGAGTTTATTCTAGGTGAGCAGGGTGGTAACCTCAGGTGTTGGGAGAGAGTACCTGGGATGAGGCTCCCACAAACGTACCTGGGTAAACTCAGATATAGAAGAAGGAAAAGATAGGAAAGAGAGAGAGAGAGAGAGTAATAAGGGTGGGAGTGTATGAATGTGAGAGAGGGGTAAGCTTGAAGATTTGTGAGAGGAGGAAGTGGGATTGGCATTTGAAGAAAAGAAGGTTGGATGTGTGTTTAGGGATAGAAACTAGCTGAAGGAGAAGGGAGATGGATTTTGGAAAATACAAGGGAATGGTATCAGGGGTGAACGAGAGAGTGAGGGGGAGAAGGGGTGGGAATAGTTATGAGGAAAGAGGTGTGGGATAAGGTAAGGGTGTGTAGCCAGGTGAGTTCAAGGATAATGTGGGTAAAAGTGAAATTCGGGGGGAAATGTGGTTTATATGTGCATGCACCAGTGAATGTGGAGCAGGGAGGGAGAGAGAGAGAGAAAGATTTTGGAATGAGTTGAATGAGTGCTGGGATGGTGTAAATGATAAAATTTGTCTATTGGGGATTTAAATACAGGGGGAGTGGAGTGGAGGGTGGGAAGAATAATACAGGACCACCCACCATTTGGGGTGGGAGAGAGTGTTAATGGAGAAAGTCTATTGAAATTGTGTGTTGAAAGAAAATGTTAATTAGAGTCACATTGTGGACCAACATGAGTAGCAAGTATACATGGAGAGAGTGAGATAACAGGGGAGAGGTACTGGTTATACATGTGTGTAAATGGGAAGGATAGAGATAGATTATTAGATGTATTTAGAGGGGCAGGGAGGGGGATATCAGCTGAATCACTATTTGAGGCGTTTACACCAGGTTGAAAAGGGTGGGAGGTGACAGTTAGGGAAAGGGGAGAAAAGAGGAGAGTAGAAGTGATAAAGGTAGAAAAATTGGAGGAGACAGTGTGTAAGAGGGAGGTTGCAGGAGAAGTATGGGAGGGGACAGGTGGAACTGAAGGGACAGGGGGGAGGAGTATGGAGGAGGAGTGGACTGGAATTTAAGGGAGGAAGGTAAATGTGAAGAGGCTAGAGAAGAAGGGTATGTGTAAAAAAGGGTGGGTGCAAGCAGAAGAAGGAAGGAAAGACGAATGGTGGAGTGAGAGAGGAGGGTGAAGGAGGTGAGGTGAGAAAAAGAGCTTATGGCAAAAATGGTTGGAGTAGGAGAGAGGCTGGGAGGAATATAGAGAAAGGGTTAAAGTGGAAGCAAAGAGGGCGGTGGAGAGGGCGAAGAGAAGAGCAAAAGAGTGAATGGTGTAGAAAAGTGACGGAAAATTTTGAATCAGGAAGTAAGATGTTTTGGAAAGAAGTAAATAAAAAAAGGAAGAAGAAGGAGGGGGGGGGAGAGGATTAAGGGAGGAGGTGGGGAGTGGATAGGAGGAGAGGATAGGGTGAGGAAGAGGTGGGGGGAGTGGCTGGAACCATTGAATCCCAGGAGGTGGGAGAGAGGGGAGGAAGATTTGCATGAGGTGGGGATGGGGAATGTATTGGGGAGGGAGGGGAGGATGAAATACAAATGGAGGAAATTATTAGGGCCTTGAGTAAAAAAGAGAAAAAAAAAAGAAAGAAGTCCGCAGGTCTGGATGGTGTGAAAATGGAAATGTTGCAGAAGGGTGGTAGGGGTGGAGGAATGGTTGTATAGGTTATATAATATATGTTGGAGGAGTGGAGAGGTACCACAGGATTGGGAGGATGGTTGTTGGTTCCCCTGTATAAGGGGATAGGATGGAATGTGGGAATTATAGAGGTATATGTCTTTTAAGTGTGGTAGGGAAAGTGTATGGTAGAATACTGGTAGAAAGTAGAGGGTTTACGGAAGGAGGAAGAATGGAAGTAAGGAGAGGATTGGGAGGAAGAGAAGTGTGTGGATGAGAATCATTTACACTAAAATGCTGTGGAGAAAAATATTGAGAAGGAAAGGGAAAGTGCATGGGTGTTTTTTAATTTAAGAAAGCATATGATGAAAGTGAAAAGTGGGATGTGGAGGTGTTGGAGGAAGGAAAATGGAGTGGGGGAGATAAATTAAGTAAGAAACTATCAGGCATTTTAGAATAGTAGATGTGTGAGTGTTAGGAGGGGAGAGTGAATCCATTTGGGGTGGCGAAGGACTGAGGCAGGGAGTGCCATAATGTCATAGTGGCTGTCCAATTGTTATGGAGAGTGTCTGCAGATGTGAGGAGGGGAGGGGGTGGAATTGATGAATGAGAAGGGAAGTGAACATGATATTGTTTGCGGATGATACTGTACTGCCCTAGTGGCGAAGAGCGCGGAAGGGTTGAGGTATTTGGTGAGTTTGAGAGAGTGTGCGGACAAAAGGGGCTTAAAATAAATCCAGGGAAGAAGTGTTAGTGTTTGAGGAGGAGGAAAGTGAGGAGGGGGAGGGGGTTAGAGGATTTCAGTGGGGGTGTAGTTCTACGGAAAGAAGTAAGATTTTTAGATATTTAAAGGATGGATTTGGGTAAGGAGGAGAGAGAGGGATATGAAGGAGGAGATAGAACATAAGGTATTGGAGAGGAATGAGAGCGTTGATGGTCTATGAGAAGTGTGAAGGATTTGTCGTAAGATAAGTATGTTTAATTGTTGTGTACCAGCGGTATTGTATGGGTGTGAGAAAACGTAGAGGGTTGAATACCAGGTCAAGTTGGAAATGTGAGATGAAGGGTTGAGAAGCGGTTTGTGGGATTAGTATTAGAAGGGAGGATTAGGAATAGAGATTTGGTGAGGGGAGAGATGTGAGTGGGGAATACTGGGTTGGTGGGAAGGAGGCAGGAGAGAAGTGTTAAGATGGTATAGGCATCTGGTGAGGAATGTAGAAAGTGGTTAGGAGAGTATATGGGGAGGCGGAGGGGATAGGAAGGAGAGAGGAAGAGGAGGGGCCAAGGGAGGTGGAGTGGATGGAATAAAGGGGAGAGATGGAGGGGAGGGATATGAGGAGGAGGAGGGTAGGAGGGTGTTGAGGATAGAGTGGGGTGGAGGGAGAGGTGGGTGGGGGGGCGAGATGAGGGGTGTAGGTGGAGGCTGTACGTACCACTACCCAGCTCAAGAAGAAAGTGTAAGCATAATAATAATAATAATAATAATAATATATATATATATATATATATATATATATATATATATATATATATATACCATACCTATATATATATATATATATATATATATGTGGTCAGCACTTTCGATAAGAAATTATATGTATCTTAAAAACTATTAATGTTACACTAAAAAGAGGATAGTTCATTTTCAGAATCAGCGTAAAATAATGTGTAGGAAACACTTTTAAAGTAAAAAAAAACGGTTTTACTAAAAAAGTGAATAATAAATCTTAAGATAGTAATTTAAACCCACACCCAATTAACATGGCATATATGGCCTTTAACATTATTGAGTCATTAAAACAATAGAGTACCCAAGGGTTGACAGCAGAAGATAATGGTAGGAGTCAGGTCTCTCGGCCTTCAGGGAGCAGCAGGATAGGATATTTCCCCCTCCAGGGAGGGTCAGACCCCACTCTTGGTATTTACAGGTCATCGCAGGGGATCCTCACTCCCACAAGTGGAAGAAACATCTCCTATGTTTCCCACGTCGGCTCCGAAACTATATTATACCTATATATATATATATATATATATATATATACTATATATATATACATACCTATACCTATATATATATATATATATATATATATATATATTCCTGCTATTGCACGTACGGTAAATCACATAAATGTTTAAAAATGACAGACAAGATTTAGCGATTTCAGACCATTACAATGAACTTCTGATCGAAAGTGTAGCAGGTATAATCGAGCTTTGCAGTAAGAGAAATATATTAATTATTTATTATATTCACTTATTTTCATTAATCATACTTATTTAGTAATTTTCCTAAGTAAACTTTTACGAAGAATCTAAAACTGTATTCCTTTTTAGTGTAGCATTAATAGTTTTTAAGATACATATGACGGACAGTTAATAGAAAGGCTGCTTCATATATATATATATATATATATATATATATATATATATATATATATATATATATATAATATATATATATATATATATATATATATGCGTGTGTGTGTTTGTGTGTATGTTTGTATGTATGTAAAATGTGGAATGAACGTGTTAGTGAGTTGTGTGGCATGAAGAAAAGCTTTAGTGATTGAATAAACGAGAATGTATTAAGATGGTTTGGTCATACGGAAAGGATGGATGATAGTCGGTTATTTAAGCGACCAGCTGGGAGACCAAAGGAAAAGTGTAATGAGTCAGTAAAGAAATGCCTGAAGGAAAGGAATGCGAGTGTTGCAGTGCGAGGAGAAAGGTGCATAATAGGAGTGTATGGCAGGGTATTATGAGGGGGTATGTTTGTGTGCCTTACGCAAGTGATGGACCCTCCATTGCCGAGATGCGGCAGTGAGGCTCTGTTACTGTCTTGTAAAGCCCTCTTGGGTGAATTATTTTGCTGCGACGGGCTTTCACCTAAGAGTATGAAGGGATTGTAGTTAGGGGGGCTTCCTTTAGACTTGCGGTTTGTTATTCTACTTTCAGTTTTTAGTGTATTTTGCGCACCACACCACCAATGTCGGAAAAGGATTAAGATAAAGAAAGAATATATATATATATATATATATATATATATATATATATATATATATATATATACTATACTATATATATATATATATATATATATATATATATATACTATATATATATATATATATCTTATATATATATATATATATGTTATATATATATATATATATATATATATATAACTATACTATACTGCTATATATATATATATATATATATATATATAAATATACTATATATACTATATATTTATATATGTATATATATATATATATATATATAACATATATATATATATATATATATATATATATATATATATATATATATATATATATATATATATATATATATATATATATATATATATATATATATACTATCTATATATATATATATATATATACTATATATACTATATATACTATATATACTATATATATATATATATATATATATATATATATGTATGTATGTATATATGTTTTGTATATTTGTTTAAGATTTGTAAATTACTAATTTTAATTGTGTGAAAAGAAGATGAAAACCACCGTTATCGCTCTTCTCTTTGGCCTATAGCCCTTTCCTTTTATTCGCAAACTAAAAGAAATTTCAAAACGAGTAACATCTCCTCTTGAAGCCTGCTGAAGACTAATGAAATGATGTATTCGTTATGTCTTTTAATATGCGAGTTTTGAATTTAACGGTCAACGTCATACAGCCTCCTTCCAATGCATTTGGAATACGAATTTTATAAATGGCAAAATATTTTGAATTCCTTAGGCATTATCTTACTCTAAATAGTACTACCTTTTTCGTCTTTCTCAGCATATAGAAGAATGTTTTCTAAGAAAAGGAGAGTTTCAAGTCTTTCATCCGCTCATTTTCGCTCATTTTTGACGTTAGTTAAAACATTTATCAAATTTGTCTGAACTTTGAATTGAATTTTTTCAATTTAATCTATTTTGAAAGCTATTAACTTATGTGTAAATGTAACTGAAAAAGACAGCAAGAGAAAGATCCTCTCTCCAACCTCAAACACTAGGTACCCTGCAACGATATAGGAAGCAAAACTCCTTTACCTCATCCGAAAAACAACCATATATATATATATATATATATATATATATATATATATATATATAGTTATAGAAAGAAAAGATATATTTATTTATATATATATTTTTATATATACAATACACAATAGTGAGTTTTTTGAATTTCTTTTTTTTTTTTTTTTTTTTTAATATATTGCTACTATATGATACCTAGTCTTGGGGAAAGAAAGTGGATAACGATGATGATGATCATGATAAATATATATATATATATATATATATATATATATATATATATATATATATATATATATATATATATATATATATGTGTGTGTGTGTGTGTGTGTGTGTGTGTGTGTGTGATGTAAGAGTATCAACCTATGATATCCGAGTATCTGTCAACCCTAATCTTTCTTTCTATAAATAATTGAAAATTTTTCCATTCAAAATCTGAATATTAATTTTCATACAGAATAAATCATTTATTAGCTAAAGAAATATTTAACATTAATTTATTGTATAACTGTAAGAAATATTCAGTATTTATGATTGTAAGATATTTCATTAATGACTAAATGATCTTTTTAACAAATCTTGTAGATTTATAAATTTATAATGCATCTCATATGGGAAGTTATTCGTCTTTAAATTTTTAATAGACTTGCTTGCATCAAATACATTTAATTATTTAATTTTAATATAATTATATAAGAAGAAACTTTTTCTTTAAACAATGTAATTTTATGAAAAATTCATGAAAATTCATGAAATTCATGAATTTATTTAATTTAAAGGACAGGTTCAACGATTAACTAAATAATTGTCAAAATTCAAAACTTGCTCTAAATATTTCTACAATTCACCCTGTTTTTATGAACTTTTTGGAGTAGAAATAATTGTTCGAGCTTCAAAACTTGGATTCATAGCATTTATTTATCTGTATACCTAACCTTTTAACATCTGGTCACAATATAAATAGTCGATTTTGAGTGGCTCTATCTCGAAAAAGTCTGCAGCATTTAAATACATACTAGACAATAGATTTGTTTTCTCTTCCTTATCTCCCATATATTATTTTCCAATTAAACAATATCTCTATGCAGTTTTTTTTTCACATTTCCTGAAGAGTTAAAATTGAAAAATTCGAAAATTCTCCTTTAGTTCATTATTTTTCACTGTTCCTCCAATTTTTATGAAATTTTCATAGTAGATTGAATTTGATAAATTACATGTGTTTTATTTAGAAAATTTTTCAATATACCCACAATTTGACCTCTGGGAAAGTCATTGTGCTTACCATTTTAAATTGTACTTGGCGTGCCCAGAGGTAAAATGAATGAGTATTTAGAAGAATGAATAATTAAAAGTTGTATAACTTGTTATATTTTATTTACTCTGATAAAGAAACCAATGGATTTTAAAAAATCATATCAAATTTAATTTTGTCAAACTTCTCTACCCTCTGCCGGAAAGTTTTTTTTTTTATAAAAAAATTTTGAAGAGATTTTTTTTCATTTTGAATACTGTTTAAAGGAGATAAAACCCTTCAACATTTATTGAACTTTTGTAGCTCTTCCAATTATATCTACATCGAAAATATCTTAGAGATCAGATGAATCAAGGAAAGAATTTTCAGCAAACTTTCAATTTAGACAAATATTTAAGTTTAACAATAAATTATAGAAAGTTGCAGGTTTTACTGCATAATTGCAAAAAAAAAATACTTAATCATAACTCATTGTTAATGTCAGTAATTTATTTAATTTTATAATAGAAGAGAGTGAATATTAAATAGGTAAATATAATAAATTATTAAATGCTTAAGATTTACAATATGTGGTGCAAAATTAGAACCACGTCATTTTTATTCAGGTGAAAGTCGATTTCTTTTTGAGCTATAGAGCTTCCCAGTTTGGTTGAACATAATCACACTGAAGACACTACGTGAAGTGGACCATAAGCAATTTCTTGCAAGGTCGGGATGATACAAAGCTTTTAAAATTTCTTAAATTTAAAATACTTAGTGGCTATACTTGTAAAATAATAAAATTCATCAGCAGTTATAGATAGAATTACTGTTGAAATGATCAAGAATGGAGGTGAGATTGTAATTGACTGGATATGAAGGTTATGTAACAAAGCGTTTGTGGTAGGTGTTGTCTAGGGAGACCGGAGCAAAGCATCAATAGTACCCTTGTATAAAAATAAGGGGAATTGTAGAAAATACAAAGGAATTTTTGAATGTTGTGGCGAAGATGCATGCTGGTATTTTGGTTGCAAAAGTGTGTCGAGTGACTAAAGGGTTGATTGTTTAGGAACAAGGTACATTTAGTTATAAAGCTTAGTTTGTCAAATTTGACTATATTGTCAATCGAGCAGACAATAAATACTCGATTGAGCTTTGAAAACGCTATCAAAGATTTCGCTGCTCAAAAGGCTCGAAAGATTTCTCTGTGAGCTCTTGATTTTCGTTTTTGGTCTGCGTCAAGACGGCATAATCGTTCCGAAGCTTTGCATTCTATGGTAAATTAATATTTATTAAATTTCTTTTTAATAAAATTAATTGTTGGAAGTTAACCCCTTTTTATCTGAGTCTTTCTCATAAAGAATTAACTGTTGATCATTTTTAGATAGTTTAATTTGTGTATGAGGATTGAGAATATCCGTATTTCCTCATCGCGAAGCATATATCAGGTTTATTATATGGGGCAGCAATTCGAGGTTCCGCCTCGGGCAATAACAAAGCTCGCTACACCACTGCAAGTAGACTAAGTCTTGAGTACCCTAGGGTTCTACTTATAGGTTTGTTGTTATCCGGAATTATTGTGTAGTAGCGAAACTATGGTGTTGAATAAGATGTTTCATTCTAAGATTCATTCTGCTCTGATGGATAATCTTAAGTGTGATAAACATTTATGAAATGAGAAATGAGATTGTTAGGGAGCTAATTGTGGGTGATAAAATACGTGAATAAATGATAGTGTATTAAAGTGGTTCGGCCATACGGAAAAGATGGATGATAATCTGTTGGTTAAGTGAATATATAGTGATTATTTTGTTGTAAACTACCTGCTGGGAGACCAAAGAAAAAGGGATTGAGTCAACATAAGAGGGTTTGAAGTAAAGGAATGCGAATTTAGCACAAATGAGAGAAGTGGTGCATAATACGGATAAAAGACGTGGTTTTGTGAGGGAAAAGGATTGGGTGCCTGACCCAAGGATTGAACCCTGATTTTGATGAGATGGAAAATCGGGTGACTGTTACGATGTGTAAAAGCTTCAGGACATTACACTAAAGGGTATGGAGGGATGTTATGGTAGCCATTGGTGGCCTTTCCTCTTCGACTCAAGTCCTGGTGTACTTGACTATTGTGTTTCTGGTGCGTTTTCACACCCCACCCCTATATATATATATATATATATATATATATATATATATATATGAGTAGCTATATATAATATATATATACATATATATATATTAAGGTTATTGCCATATGTATATTGTTGTATGGTTATTATATATATATGGTATATACATATATATATATATATATATATATATATATATATATATATATATATATATATATATATATATATATATATATATATACGGTATATATATATTAAATTATTAAATGTATACAGAGTTATGTTGTTATATATATATATATATATATATATTATAATAAATATATATATATATATATATATTATTGTTATATATATATATATATATATATATATATATATATAAATATATATATATATATATAGTATATATATATATATAGTTATATATATACAAATATATATATACATATATATATATATAGTATGTTATATATATATATATATATATATATATATATATATAGCAGCATATATATATATATATATATATATATATATATATATATATATATATATTTATATATATATATATATATATATATATATATATATATATGAAAGATGTGGATGGTGTATATTTAGAAGAGTGTATATATCTGTGTGTATATATATATATTATTATAAGAGAGAGAGTTATATTATATATATATAGCATATATATATATATATATATATATATATATATATACATAAGGCTGTAGACACTACTAACTGCAGTAGCATATATATATATATATATATATATATATGTATATATATATATATATATATATATATATATAAAGAGTATATATATATATATATATATATATATATATATATATATATATATATATATATATATATATATATTGAAATGGAATACATAGTCTCGCTCTTGTCCCCCTTTATTTATCTTAATTAATGGCCCTATTAATCTGACGGATTTCAAATGAGAGATTTGTCTAATTATTTCTTTATTGATCAGTACGAGCGTTTCACAGTAAATGATTTTGACACAATGAATAATAGGTAAAGTAAGCACCTTTTAATCGTAGAGATTAACAAAATATAATCACGTAATCACTACTTAATTATAAAATGGCACTGACCCTATTCTAGCTACCTCTCAGCATGAGAGTTCCTAACGAAAGACCATGAGGCAGGGACGCTTCGGATGGCATCACCCTCCGCGTCTCCCCTCTTATTTTGGCCTTCCCCCCAATGGGGGAGGAAAGCTATAATAACCCTATTGTTACAATAGACTTACAAGAGAGGCACCAGATCTAACGAGGTGTACACACGAGATCGGCAAGTAGTCTCTCACATGACTGTGTCACCTGTCGTGTCATGCATGCTTAATGACTTACATAATTGTTCTAATCATGGGATCTTTAGCCCATGGTTTGTGGTGACCTCTGGTTTGTGACAGGGACATTTGATTCAAAATCTGAAGTGAGGCTTGAGATTTTGATTATATTCAAATGTTCCTATGAACACTCCTTTCAATGATTACATGAAATGTATAGGAAAGTGGAATAGAAGGAATAGCGGAATAACTACGTGGAAAAGGAGGAAAGAACTACAATATATGAATCATAATACTCTTTGACAAATAAATTTGTAACCGTACTAATTTCCACATCACCGTCTTTATCTCTTATTTTCCATCAGAGATACTCCCATTTGTTCCTCATTCACTTCCATACTTTTCTGTTCCTTCCGAGTTTTGTTTTCGGACTGAAGGAGTGAGCACAGGTTCGTAGAATATTTTAACATTTCTTAAGCTTTCTACGACGACTTTATTATCCTTTATGATGTGCGCATTGCTGTTGGTGATCTTGATTACACGATAGGGGCCGTGATATTTGGCCGATAACTTTCCGACGTTGTATTGTTGACTCTTCACAAGTAAGAACCGGGCTTCTTTCAAATTCTTAGGCATAAATATGTTTTTATTGCGTAAATTTGTTTTTTGTGCTAATGGTTTTGCTATTAATTCAGTTAATTTTTCAATGTAAGTATCGTATGATTTTGGTCCCTCGGTGGCGGTAGTGCTGATAAGACCGTCAGGTATGTTGATGTTCTGCCCATAGACTAGCTTACTGGGGGTGATACCACTCTCGGAGATGGGGGCGAGCCGGAGAGAGAATAATACAAAGGGAAGGACGCTTTAACCAATCTTGTGTTCTCATGGCAGGCTCCGCTAACATCGTTCGAAGACTGTTTACGATCATTTTATTCACCATTTCAATTTTTCCATTGCTTTGACAATTATATGTACTGGTTGTGGAGTGGACGATCCCCAACAGTTTACACACACTCTCAAACAAATGTGAAGTAAAGTTGGCGCCATTATCTGAAACTATTCGGCTGGGAATTCCACAGTGGGGAATGAGCTGGTTTATCAGAGTTTGGACAATTGTCTCTTTGGCCGCGTCCTTGAGTGGAAAAGCCCAAATATAGTGAGAGTAACGATCTATAAGGGTTAGGAGATACTTGTAGCCCCGACAGGTAGGGAGCTTCAATATATCGATATGGAGTACTTCAAATTTGTAGGTAACTTCACGATATTTGCCTAAGATGGGGTTGATCCCTCGGCCAATTTTTGACAGCTGACATTGGGCACAGGACCTTATCATCTCCTTAACTGTCCGATGCATCTTTTCGAAGACGAAATCGGCTTTCAAGACCGTGAGACACCGATTAATGCCGAGGTGTCCCTGGAGGTGAGTCATCCTGATGAGGGTGGCGACTTGTGTGCTAGGAATGATAACACGAGCATAATTTAATGATATGTCAACATATAAATGTATTTTTTGTTTCTTGAACCAAAATTCATGTTTTTTAATGACCAAGGAGCTCTTGTTACTGCCCTCTAATAGGGATTTTATAAATGGATCCTCTTTTTGATCTCTACTTATCTCTAAATAGTTAATTTCTTTCCTGAAGCGCTTAATTAGCTCTATATGAGCATCATTGCAATCTCTAATAAGATTTATTTGTGTGTTTATTGGTATAATATCTTTTAATTCATCTGCTTTTAATTCGTTTATTTCTTTGTTAAATTTATCTAATTTCTTTTGCTCTAATTCTCTTCTTTCTTCTACGCTTAACCCTTTCGAGACTTCGTCAGGATTTTTCCCATGAGAGATATGTGAAGAATGTGCGGTATGGTCATTTAAATCTACTGACGTCGGTCCTTCCTGGGAATTTATGGTTTGGACACGAGCCACATTCTTTGTGGTCTGTGCGTATCGTCTCTTTAAATTCGGAGACGGGATCTCTATCAAGCAGGTGTACGCGCGTTTGTTTTGATCACCTTCTGTTATTGTTCCTGCCTCGGTCTGATTGGCTGACTCGGTTGCGGTTGAGCCAATCACAGGGCTCGGGAGGCGTGGCTTCGCTAGCTCCTCCCTCTTTTTTATTTCTTTGCAATGTTCGGTGGCATTGATGGGTGTTGCATCTACATTATCAATGTTGTTGATCACTAAATAGTCACTTAACGGATTATTCTTCTTAGTGATTAACTCCCAAGAGATGTGATACGCCGACAAGAGGTTCAAACTTCGAATCTCACGTAAGTTGTAATTTTTATCATCATTACTTTTGTTGTATCTATTAATAAGTTCGCGGGATTGTGTTAATATTTTTACTGGTCTATTAGCCAATAAATATCCATATTTTTTCAAGAGTTTCGTTAAAAGCACCAATAATTTTCCAACATCATCATATGTCTGCTCAGTAGCTGATAAAAGGATACTGAAGAAGGCTATAGGATTTCCTCCCTCTACTGGTGTCGACAATATGACTGCTGCGGCAGCGGTTTGGGTGGTGTGTATGATGATGTCGAAAGCGCTGGAGTGGCTGGGGTAAGTTAGTGTATTTGCGTTTCTGATGGCTTCTTTGCTGTCTTTAAAAGCTTTTTCCCCTGAAGGGTCCCAGGTGATTTTTTTGTTACTATACGGTTTTCCTTTTAAATAATGATAAAGGGGTGCAGTAATGTTTGAAAATAAAGCTACAGTGGAGCGATAGAACCCAATTTTCCCGAGATAACTCCTTAATTCCTTTATAGTTTTTGGTTTTGGAGTATCTAATATCTCCATGATTTTATCTTCGTTCGGCCGGATCCCCACCTTATCTATTGTGTACCCAAGATAGTTAATTTCAGTTTTTGCTATCTGACATTTACTTAGGTTAATGCTGATGTTGAAGTATTGTAGTCTTTTCAGCACCCTTTCAAGGAGGATCAGGTGTTCTTCCTCAGTCTCAGAATGTATAAGTACATCGTCCATGTATGCGTGGACGTTTGGGATTCCTTGCAAGAGAGTATCCATGAATGATTGGAAGATGAATGGACTTGAAACAAATCCCATTGGTAAATATTGATATGAAAACGATCCCAAATTAGACGTTATTGTGAAGTATTTCACGCAATCTGTATGTAATGGCAGGGTGTAGTAGGCCTGAATTAAGTCCAATTTGGTGTAGATCTGGCTTCCTTTAAGGGTAAACATAGCATCATTCAAGTGGGGTAGGCCGTATGATGCGACCTCCACCCTCTTATTTAGCTCTCTAAAGTCCGATATCAGTCTCACACGTCCGCCCGACTTCTCTAAGACACTGACTGGGAAGGACCATGGGGAGTTGGATCGTTTTAACACTCCTGTGGCCACAAGATTGTCAATTTCAGCTCTGGTTTGTGAGTAAAGTTTGTGAGGAATTTTTCTGGGTCTTAAAGATATGGGTGATCCTCTTACATCTACTTTATAAGGATAGGTATTTGCTAGCTCAATTAATATTCTTTCAGGGATGAAGGCGGTTTCTTCGTCAGTTGTTATTTGACCGCCCTCATCTATCAACGCTGCGCTCATTCTTTGATTTTTCTTATTTTTATATTTTTCAAAAATCTCATCCCATATTTGCATCTGTTTCAGTTTGATGTGATGATTTTCCGGGAGATATGGGTTCAAAAATAAACTGTTATATCGTAATAAAATTTCATTAATAGAGGTAGGACTAGTAGAGACATGCAAAGGATTAGGATGAGGAGTAAATGCTAGAGAAGAGGAAAGAGTTTCATGCACATAATTAATATTAGAATCGTAAATTTGATTTAATTTAATACTATTATTTGTGATTGAATCTATAAGTAAATCATTAGTAAAATCGATTCCCATATGAAATTTCTTTAAAAAAGATAAGCCTAAAATGTTCATTTTGATGTCGGCTATATAAAAAGTCTCTATATAATTCCTACCAAGACCTATGTCAATTACAACATTTTTAACATTATAAATAGCGATTTTTGAATTATTTGCCGCATACATAAACCCGACAGGTGGACTGTGATTTGCACGAGCCCCTACAGCTATAAGACTTTTAGAAGCCCCGGAATCGATTATATAATTTACTCCATTAATACGGTCATGAACCTGATAAGAGATTGGGTTGTCGATTTTACCGACTTGCTTGTTTTCCGCCACATCGGCTGTAACTTGTTTACTGTCACCACAGCTATCGTTAACAGCACTTTGGATGGGGTTTGACAAGCTATCTGTTTTATCGACTTCACCGACCCTTACCTGGTTCATAACTATATGATGAGGTAAATTTAATGTGAAAAATATATACCCTTCATGCATAGGGCTCCTAGTGGTTACAATATTGGACTCATTTAGCTTACCATAACACTTCAAGACTGAAGAATCATTCATAACAATATTTTGATCGATTAAATTTTTTTCAGAATTTTCACTACTACTACTACTATTTGGTCTGTCATTGACTATATTAGAATGGGGTGCATGCATACCCCTCACAGATAATGACGGCAGTTTATTCACATAATTATCATTTATTTTATCACTGTTCACACGAACATTGTTATTTTGAGCATTTTTTAAATTTTCAGAAATTTCGATACAAGCGGTTGGTTCGAGGCTTTGGGGAGCTCTGTTTTTTTCATCAGTAAGACTGGATTTTCGCTTACTTTCAATTGCATGGTCACTATTTTCATTGTTTTGTTGAATATTGTGATTATTATTATTATTATTATTATTATTATTATTATTATTATTATTATTATTATTATTATTAGTAGTAGTAGTAGTAGTAGTAGCAGTAATAAGTGCAGTATTGACCGTAGTATTATTTAGACTATTGTTTTTATTTGTATTTATAAAATTTTTATTTTCTATATAGTTTTCACCAGTTATATCCGCACTTTGTTTTATTAATTTTATTTCATTGTTCTTAATATCAACTTGGCGTGTATTGTTGATGATTTTTATTTGAGGATGAAAGGAAACTTTTTTCTTTTGAACTAATTTTCCCCGACTGCTATATTGAGGTTGTGTGGTGAGCAATCGGGATTCTAGTTTTCCGCATTTTGTGAGTTGGTGGATCTGTTACCATTATTATGGAGTAATGGGTATAAAGGGCACTCCGCCCCCTCACATCGGTAAGCAAGATATAAGTATCTGGAATGGTAATAACATAAATTGCTTGCAGCATTGATAAAAGTGGTGGTGTATCCATTGTTGTCAGCTGAGCGCGGTTGTCTAGACTGGCTCCTTCCGCGGTTCATATTACCTTTCTCAGCTGTTTGTGTCTGACCTTGAAGCATCTGCTGTACTGTGCCAGCCAGCGTCGAGACTGTGTCCGCCAGCTGTGCCAGCTGGGTGGAAAGATGGCTGTCAGAGGATGGAGTGGCGTTAGGTGTGTGCACCGGGTTTGGCGCGATGTTCTTTGGGCCAGCAGATTCGATTTCATGTCGACTTGTGTGCGGACGCACAGCATTTACATGTCCCCAAGTCTGATCGAAACTTTGTGGTTGGTTTCTTCCATCCTTTCGAACGAAGTTTTTGTAAAGATCGTCCGCCACCTTCGTCATTCTCAGCAGATCGTTTTCTTCAGCGAGGCTGTATACTGACATCTGTATGTTGACAGGCATCTGTTCTAAGAACAAGTCTACGGCAAATTTAGGGTTGTGTTCTAGGAGAACTTCGAAACTCTTGGTTCCAAGGACATTCTTGACTCTGTTTAAATATTCGCTTGGCAACTCGTCGGGTTGAACATCTCGAATGCGATTTCTGAGTGCTGGGAGGTACATTTTCTCTATGTCTTCAAGAAGGATTTTATAAGCATCTTTTTGAAGCGGGAATTTTAATTTAGATACTAACGTTGTGGGAAGTATCGGTGCCAATAAGCGAACACGTTCATGGGGCTCGTCAATACGATTCAATTTAAAGATGGCTGTGGTTGCACTAAGCCAGTTAATTACATCGTATGGATCGAAGATGGGAAGTTGATTGGAGCTTAATTGACTATAAGTATTTATAGGCGATCGGTATTCAGAACGCCTCGACCTCCCATTTTGGCGGGCATTCTTGGGCGTCGTCTCAGGTTCACTCTCCGATGTAAAACCAGATGGCGCATTCTCCTCCACTTGGGGTTGAGGGAGTTGAGGGCGTTGAGGAGAAGGA
>JABUQX010037928.1:0-15000 GCA_015478945.1 Trachelipus rathkii
AAATTCTTATATTTGTTCAATTAATCGGCAAAGGGAATAGAAAGGACGAAATGCCGAGATGTCCAAGGAAGTATAAGTGGAAAAAAACATGCCGAAAAGTTTAGAAGATTTCGATTACTATGTTGATTAATCGTCCCATCACAATAAATATATAATATATATAATATTTTGATATTTTAAAATTTAGTGATTTGTGGATTTGCATGAGCATGTTGTTTAGTGATTGATTCTATTGAAATTACATCACCCATTGCTTAATCTTTTGACGTATATATATTTTAATTCGTTAAAGACAATTTTTAGAACCATATTAAAATGTGAAAGTCATTTGTAGTGAAGAAAGTTAAAAAAATAGAACCCACTGTGTATAATGCTACACAAGGCACCATAAATATTGCAAGGCAGAAAAGGTAACAAAATATAATAACGAAATCATCTTCCTGCAACAAGACATTTTTAACAACCAATTATCAATAAATTAGTTCTGGTTCCAGCCGGAACCTGAACTGGACACAAAAAATGTCACATTCTTTTCACACTTAATACATCCCTAAGATTATATATATATATATATATATATATATATTATATAATAAATTATATATATATATATAATATATATATATATATATTATATATATATATAATTATACTATAAATTATATATATACTATACTATATAACCGTAATATATATATTATATACTATAATATTATTATATAATATAATTATATATTATATATATATATAGAATATCGTATAATAAATAATATATATATATATATATATATATTATGATATTAGATATATATATAGTATATATATATATATTAATATATATGATAATTATTATAATAGTATAGTATATAGGTATTCTCAAAATAAAATTTTATCGCGAAAACGGGTGGTGATAAATCAATAATAAACCTTATTATTATAACTGATATCGAACTCCGTGATTAACACCAATACAAACGCCGATAAGAGGCGAGATAAACCGATAAATCCAAAATTTTACTTGTAATTTCAATTTTATTTCATAAAAATTAAAGTAAAAACAGCGCAGAACTTTATATTTAAGAAAGTCAGATTAACAACAAAATTCACATTCTTCTTTTAACCTATTAATTTAATATATAAAGTTTTCAGTTCTTTACTGGCGAATACCCAGAATATCAATGGAAATGTTCGCGACTTGCTTATATAACTAGAAAACTTTGATAATCGTATAAAAAATAAATTCTATCTTTCCTTTCTTATTCGATTTTTTATTATAATTATATTTATTTCTAATTAGCCTGATGTTATAGATCTATAATGTATCGTTTAAAATTCCAAAGCTAAGAGTATATAAAAGGATCTTAAAATAAAATCAAATAAGAATTAGTAATTAATTTATCAATATAAAAATATAAAACAGATTTCTCGCTTCTTGCCGCATTGTATACTGTTCCCCTTCTAAACACATGAGACATAAAGGTTTTCATTCTCCGGAGCAGACGAGAAGTCATTTATCTCTTAGATATCTTTGCCAAAGGAAGAACAATCGCTCTCCACCGCAGCGCTAGAACGGCATTGCAGTATTCTGTCCTTATTAAACAGAGACTCAGCTTGAAGCCCCTTCTCATTTTAAAAGCTAGTTTCTGACAAGGCACTGTCTGTCGATTTTCCTCAGCCACTTACTTACAATGATCGAGCCCAGCTTACTCCTGATTGACTTTTGATACGATTGTGATTGACGCTTGATACAAGTATATAGTTAAAACGTTAAATTCATCAGCTATCACGCAGTTAGCTTGAGTAGTAGTCCCTTCGCTCCGACCTCTCACTCGCTCATGCTCGGAATTTACTTTGGTTTTCTCGATTTGTAACGCACGCTACTTTCTCCCCTTCTTGCATCCATCGGCCTTGTGAAAACGCTCTGACTTTCTTTAGAGCCACTATTGTCTTTTTTCCCAAAAACTCCCTTCACAATCAAGGCGGAGAGAAAACGTGAGCTGGAAAGGCAGGTCCAGAACACTCCTACAAGGATCCTTCAAAGAGTGCTGGGAGAACCTCATTGTCCATACGATCAAGTTAGACGAGACTTGACCAGAGCGGTCGCAGAACTGGATTGGCATTGCGTTCTTCAAGTCAAATCCATGCTCTCTTTTTTCTTACAATGAGGTGCGCATCAGCGCCAGGAATACCACTTTCTCCCCTTTAGATGATCCAGATCTGCAACAGCGACTACGGTGCGCGCATACATAGAATGGAAAAAAGATAAATTAGTTTACTAGATTTTAAAGTCGGAACATTTACATTTGATGCAAGGCTAAAAAGTAAAAGAGAAATAAAGGAATTTGACAAAAAACGGTCTCGCTAATATTTAGTTTATGTACCCTAGCATATTCTGACGTAATGTCAATATATATTATAGTATATTATATTATACTATATATATATATAATATATATATATATATATATAATAATATATATATAATTATATATATATATATATATATAAATATTATATATATACCTTATATATAATATATAATATATATAATACTATAATATATATATATATATATATATTATTATATAGTAATATATTTATAAATATATATATATATATTATAGTATAATATATATTTATATATATATAAATGTATATATATATATACTATAAATATTATATATCACGATTATATATATACCATATATAAATATATATATAGTACATATATATATATCTATATATATATATATATTATATATATAATATATATACACTATATAGTATATATATTATATATATAAATATATCATATAATACTATATAGATTAATAAACCAAAGGTATCGCGTACCCATAATTCGTGTTAAAAATTTATCTGGATAGCAAGATAACCCACCCCAAAACCGCTATCGCCGGAAAAAACTCTATTCGCCATATATTTGATGGTTAGTTTGGAACAAAAAATCTATCCCGAATACCATCATTGCATCGTAAAAGATTTATTCGGATAACAGATAACCCAAAACCGTTATCGCGATGCCCAATCCTAATACTATATATATAAATATATATTAAATTGATACTATATATATATATAATATAATAGATATATTATATATATATAATATATAATATATTATTATTATATATATATAGTATTATATTATATATACTGTGTATAATATATAATTATATATATAATATATTATATATATATATATATTATAAGATATATAATAATTAATATCATATTATATATATATTATATATATATATATTAATAATATATTATATATATATATATATATATATATATATATATAATACTGATATTATTATTTATATTATTAATATAAATATATATAATATTTATATATATATACCGTATATATATATAATATATAATAATATATATATACTATTATATATATATAATATATATATATAAAATAATATATTATATAATATATATATAATCATATATATATATATATATAATATATTTATTTTTTATATATAAGTAAATAATGTTTAGCACTTACATTCAATACGTTCCATTCAAATTTATAACCTGGTATTCCCCTTCATCTCGAAAAGGCATTATCATCCACAAGCTAAAACCAGGAAAAGATCCCTCTCATCCCTTTTTTCCTACCACCCACATCTCAATACCATTGTCCTTGCCAACCTACAGTCGATTAAACTCATATTTTGCAACTACAAAATAAAATTATAAAACCAACAATCCCAAAACAAAAGTTTTCTAACATCGGCTTCAAAAAACCCACTCAAAATATAACATACAGCTCCTCACAATACATCTTACTCCTCATGAGGAAAGAAGAGTATGCTAAGAGGCTGTAGTTGTGGAACCTTAACCACTGGGATTGAGATTGCAACAATTAAGAAACGGAGTTCAATTATTGTTATGGAATGGGTTGGTTTATCAGATAATATAATGGCAAAGCCAAAATTGCAGTTTTTTATATAGTAGTTATTTAAGTTAGTGGCATAGTCGAGTGACATTAACTTACTTATTAATGCATGTGGGATGGTTTGATCCAGTTTCCTATATTACATTATACATAGTAGTAGATAGATGATATCATAGTATTTACTAAAGCCAAGGATTGGTTGGGAATTTTGTCAGTTAACAAAACCAATTTGACAAGCCCTAGGGGGGTCTCTTGGGATTGAGTAGATGACTGTCTGTAGTGGGATTGACGACAGTCGCGATAGCGCCCACTAGTGTCTTACTGTCTCCTATATTCTTAATGTCTAAATAATCAGACTTCCTGGAGCGCTTTTATCGAAGCCAGATTCTTTGCAGTCCAAGATAAGGCATAGAAGAATCTGAGGTATGCCAAATTCCTACCTGTTTTCTAAGGATTAGTCTGTGAGAACGAGGACAAGCAAATATAAAGCCCAAATAGTGAGATTGGCAGGATAGATTTTATGTGTGAGAGGGTCCCCTTTTTTCTAAGTCTGGAATGAGCGTACGTGTTTACCTTCCTACGAGCTAAAGAAAGGGTATAGACAAAGAATGTTTTAAAAGAGAAAGACACACTAAAACTTTGAAAAAATCAGAGGAATGAGGTCGAAGTTTTGTGGTATGTAAAAATTTTTTTAAACCCATTAGTACCAGGCTGCATAAATATTAAACAACAACTATACCTATCTAAAATCATAATCACTTAAAAATAACAGTTGTTAAAGAAATCTGCCAATTATTAAAGATTAACCAAGGCAAGTTAGGCTGGTTATTTCTTTTGTGGTATTTGGATCGGGAGATGGTGGAGAGACGAGAAAGCGAATGATAGAAAAAATAACTCAAAGGTAATATGTAGTCGAATATAATTGAATAACAATAAATGGACCTGGAATATTTTAGAAGACAGCCAAAATAGAGAGTCTTATTTATTTTTGAACTAACAATAAAGAGTTTTTATATAACTTAAGCAGTACAAAGTACAGACTATTAGATTGTGCGTTCGGGAAAACTACAAAGTAAGAGGATGGAAAGTATAGAAAGAAAGCCAAACTCATATTATACTATTTTAGCTATAACTCATTAGAAATATTTTGAGTATAAAAGATTTAATGACAATATGTATAATAATATAATTTAAATAAACTAATAAGAATATGAGTAAGAGAATAGTCGAATAACTACTAGAGGTTTATATTAAAGTAGGGATAAAGAAAATTACATAGATTAAGAGATATGACATATAGGTTTATTATTTAATTTTATACGGTAGTACTAATACAGATCGAGTTTAGGAAATTAGATACTGTGAATGTTGGTATCATCTCTTCTAAGTAAGGTATTATATATTTCAAAAGTTTAATATATAAGTACGGTGAGATAGACTTCACGTTTACTTTACCAATCTACATAATGAGCCATTTCAACCTACAGATTAGTTACTCTTATAACTACGTATTTACAAAATTATAATCACACTTATATAATACTATTATGAGTATATCAACAAACAATACCCGCTCATGTAAGACTACCTAAGCATAACATCTAATAATATGGATGAGAACCGACCCCATGGTGTCATTCACCGAAGGGGAGAAAGGAATTTACGATCGACCCCGACGACATTCCGTGGACCGAACAATTCACAACTTTCCTACTACCATCTCATGGAATTCAGTTCCCTATTCGCCTGTCTAGCTAATCCAACACGTAACCCATAAAATTATAAAACTCAGACACTTTTTCCAGCGCTTCACCCATCTAAACATAACATCTTCACATGCAGCACTTAACCGTCGACTCAACAACCATAACCCCTGACGAGAGAGTACTTTATCCACGCGGTTAAAATATCAAGCCCTCGCTTTTAACTACCCTGCCAAATCTCTTCTACCCAATTCTCTCTCAAAACTCTCTTCCGATGACAGCATCCCACACAGAACCCAATCATCGCTCATATAATAAGGTAGGCAGACCTCCACTCATCATCACATTCCATTCTTCTAATACACCCATTTCCCTGCCAAAAATCCACCTTCATAATTTACTTTCATAAACCCCCAGGTATACAAATTGAAAATAACCAAGGAGACATAACACCAAAAAACCTTGCTCTGCACTGGGCGTACACTACCTAAAACCACATCACACAATATGACCCTTTGATTCTTAACACGCCTCAACTATCTTCATCACATAACTTTTGATTCCAGTATCAGGTGAAAGCCTACCACAACACCATTATATCACTAAACACTGCCATTAAAGCTTGTCGAAGACGCCTAGATAAACTCTAAGTCCATACAGCCCATGTTGCAAAATCCCATTAAACCTAAATTAACGAAATATTCTTCCTCCCCGCGATCATTGCTGCAATATCTACGGGTCGCAAACCCATCCGATTCAAGGATGAGCCGATATTTCTTATCCACACAACCTCTACCCACGCTCCTAATCAAGTCGCACTTATTGTTCTTCACTCCATCCAGTCCTTCAGGAATTCACTCACGCTACTGCTATATGCTGACCAAAATACCAGCACGAGATTATATATAACCTCAAGCTACACCACTCGAATTAAGTACACGACTATTTCCCCTTAAATTTCCGGGGTTATTAACAGTTCCCTTTATTCTTACAGCATTATCCGACTAATTCTCGCATTACCCTTAGTAGGAGAGACACTATACTGCCTCTCCTCCACATACCCTATGTGAACATTACCCATCTTAAAACTAAACCCTTTGTATAACAACTTCCAAATCCAATCACGATCTCGGCTCCGTTCTTGATAAAATTCATATTGCAATTACATTACATTTCACGAGATAATTCAATCTATACCGGCAGATTTACATTCTTCAACTATCTCACTCAACCCATTACCTCCTCGACGTAACTAACTAAACCTCAGTCCCCAAAATTACCAAATTTCTTTCTTGGCGCAAATCCAAACCCACACACATTCACCCTATCACCCCCTTTACATTACCGTTCGATCATTCGTGACAGAATTTTCGAATGTTCGTCCCACCGCCACCTCACATCCGATTTCTACATACAAAGCACATCGATATTCAGTATTAAGCAATATACACCCTTATTCTCATATCTAAACTTTCGCGCTTTCCTTATCCAGAAGAGCTTCCATATTCCCTCTGTCAAGTCACCCAATCATCCTCACTTCCAAAGAACTTTCGGATAGACCTCTTATTTCCGATCAGGTAACGTGGGATAATGGAGACCTATTTGATATTTCTTTTTTTCTTGAATTCGAGGACCTCGACGAGAGAGGACCACTTATAATTCACATTCCCAAGGAATAATACTTATCTATGTTGCAGATTACAATATTAATGGATGCTTTTGCTACAGATGCTGTAATCTTTGATCAGTTTTTGTTTTTTTTTCACTACTATTTATTTTAAATATGAAACTAATCACTTACATTCATCATCTAACCCAATTCTCCTCTCTCATTTAGTTAACACTTTTAACTTTTCTTCGTATCTTTTTAGCCAGCACTTGCCTTATCGACACATATCTCATTTTTTGGACATCATCCTCATTACAAAAAAAAACTTAAAGAACTAAAGGAACTTCTCAAGTGAACCAGATGTTTCTCCCAATGTCTGAATTCACAGCTTATACATCAACCCTCTTTTGATAATAATACAAAAATAAATCAACCAATAGTTTTACTATAGTCCCGCTGGGAGCTGCCTATATCGCTAGGAATTAATAATCACCAATATACCAACTATTATTGAATTCAATCCTTTATCATTATGACAAAGATAAGTTTGATTCTACTATTAAACATTTCTTCATCTTTTTCTTTACTATCTTTAGAGACCGTTACTATTTCAACGTTCTTCTTTTTATGTGCACTTGTATCACAAATTGTCGTTTCCTCTCCATCCAAGCTCGCATTAACTACAATCGAATATTAAGAATAAAAACAAAACAAAAAGTATATAAAGGTTTTTGAGTAACTAACAATAATGATTCTTCATGAACTAATCTACCCATTTCCCCTTCATACACCCATCACTTGATTTAACAATTAAATATAAAAAACATTTAAATCACAATACCATTCAACTTTACTATCTTCACCCAAACACATAAAAGAATCTAAGTTGCATACTTTTCACTCCTTATATGTACCTATAATTCTATCTATATACCTATTACACCAACTTAGTCCTATACTATGTTTACTCTAATGTGTATTTAAATAATTAAATATCAATTTCCAAGCTTAGTGTCATATAAAAATCTAATTATCATTTTGATAAGATATTAATATAAAAGCAGAATTATATTTTATTTAGTATATTATATTTTCATAGTTCAATTATAATAATAATTCTATATAATTATATTTTATGTAATTCTTTAATATTTCAATTTTTCATAAGAACATTAATAAGGATAATAAGCAAAGTAATCTAAATTATATAACAGTCCAATAAATAAACTAATAATTTATTACTAACAATAAGCCCTCCTATCTTATACCTCAGTTTGTACTTATTCATATCATATTTTTTACACCATTTACAATCATCCAATGAGGAAATGCTTAGAATCTATATCTTTATAAATATACTCTATACATTGTGCTACCAATACCTTTATATCTTTAATCTGTTATTATACTTTATTCATTAGAATCTTTCTATTTATCCTTGTTGTTTGTAATGAATTAGAAGAACGCTTTTTCTTTCATAGAATCTTCTATCTTATTACGAAGACATTAAGTAAAAAATATGTTACAGAATCTTATTCATTCTTACGTTACGTAAATAAATAATTAATGAATTATACTAAAATAAAAAAAAACAGAAGCAGGAATGATATATATATAATATATATTAATATATATTAATTTATTACTTATACTATGATATATTATATATCATATATATATATATATATATATATAATTAGTATATCATATAATAATAAATACTATCACTATTATATACTATATAATATACTATATAACTAATATATATGTATATACTTAATAAATATATATCATACTCTTACTATATTATTATATATATATATTATATATATAGTATTTACAATATATATATATTATGAAAATCTACTATATAGCCCCTATCCAATGTCATCAAAGTATATACAATACACGTTAAGCTCACAACTAGTTACATGTTAATATATATTAGTTAATACTTAATATATATATATATGATATATATATTATACTTTAATAATATATTAATTAAGTATATAATATATTTTTAATTATTACATATTATATATATATACTACATACTATCATATAATATATAAGTATATTTATATAATTATAATATATTGACTTATATTATTAAATTATATTCCATGGGCCGTACTTCATAGTGAAATATATAACTTAGTACTAGTAGCATATCAATTTTTTTAGCATATCAAAAATGATTGAATTAACGTTTAGTATCTTCTTTGCCTCTTTTGAACTTCTATCATTATTCTTATTTAGTTTACAATAATATAATCAAAATACTAGTATTACAACTTGCCTTATCCCATAACTGTATATAGTACATTCACTACTATTGGATTCCGTTCTTTACCACATTATTTTTTATCTTGAACTCATACTACCGATAAACTACTAAAGTATAGATAATACCATACAGAATTTACTCTAGTTTATAATTATGAAAGAGCCCCTAGACCTCCAAATTTAACGAGATAAGTGCATATCGAAGATCTTGCCAATGAAACCAAGAGAACTTGTTGTAGTCCATATTCCTTGTTGACACGCTCGAAGTTGCCAAAAAAACCTTGTACACTGATATAGCTAATAATAACTACTATCAGCTAAAACCTCAGTCATATAATTAGAGGACCTAGCGTCTAGTATCATATAATAATATATTATTATATATAGTATACTATATATATGATTTAATTATTATATATTAGTTTAAGGTATATAGGATATCTAAGTAGGGTATACTGACAAGCGCTCGTACTCCCTCCCTCACCCTAGCAAAGTGATATATTATTATTACTCATTACGTCATAGTACTTTAATAGAGTAGCTTACAGCTGTTAGCGAAATTCTTTGATCCTAAACACTCATCGTATACCCTAGGTAGTTCTAGCTCATTTTTAAAAGATACAACGCTTATATACTCATTATTATTAACAATTTAGATAAGTTATTAAGTTAGATGTTTTAAAAATAAAAACTAATTTAATGTTTAGATATAATGTTCATATAATTAAAAAAATCTATATATAGTATAATATATATATATTAATATTATATATATGAATCATTAATCATTACTCCTTTACTTGATTTATAAATTAAGATCATCTATCTTTTAGATTATGTATATATAGTAGTTAAAATATATATATAATAGTATATCTATTACATAATATTATTCAACTTAGTATTTTATAATACCTTACATATTAATCATATATACTATATATATATTGGGTATCATATATATAATATTTATATTATTATAAATATATAATTATCAATACTAAATGTACTATGATATATTATATATACTTATTAAATCATCTATTGAATATTTATATGATAATTATATTAATATATAATATTATATCATTATAATATCATGGTAAATATATTGGGTATATAGTTATATAAAGTATTATATATTTATATGTAATATATTAACTAAGTAATTACTATATGTAGTTACGTTATACTATAGATAGTATATAGGATAAAGCTAGTGCTTAAAGTATCGCATATTTATATCTCATCATTTATCTCTGTGAACCCTAGTAATTACGTAGAATAGGCTATCGCAATATTGCTTACTATACTCACTTAATATTTATTAGAATAATTTAATTACTCTTTAATTCGCTATGATCTTAAATAGGATAGTCTAGCTTATAGTTGCTTATATCAATATATCCTAGTCATGTTTTCTCTAGTACTAATATCATTATTAAATACGCCTTGATAGATACTTGAGAATATAGCGTTAAATTCATATAGGATTCTGGGTTATCGATGCTTACATCTCAGATTCTTATCTAGTAGTTATTTTAATATAATGCTATTAACCCTGTTTAAGGGGTTTGCAGTTACGGTTATGACATTGAAATTGATCGACTACTGATGACTGTACCACTCTATTAATTTATATGAGACAAGAGCAGACGATCAGATCTTTACAAATAAAAGATCTTACTATAAGTACAATCTCAATCATCAGATCAAAGCTTTCTTTTTCATGAATTACTGGAATTAAATAGCGAGATTCCTTTTATATATATATAGGTCTAACGTTGAGTCCGGTTGAATATATGATACTTTACAATTAAATAATTAAACAATAATTTTGATATTGTATATAATTCAATTTACTTCTTAGGAAGTTCAGGAATCATTCATGTACTATGTAATAATACCTTAATTAATGTTATATTGATCTTTGATATAGTTACCAATGTGTAACACTTGAGAGCTCCTTCATTATTATAAAATATCAAAGGAATATAATTTTTTTTAGATATTTCTGCTATCATGTTCAAAGTATAATACATATCAGAAACCCTCGTAAATATATACCTATTAATTACTAATACTAATAATATAATAAAGGATATAATATTATATAATAATATATTTAATAATATATATAAGAGTATATACTTGGGATTATAATGTAATAAGTATTAATTTATTAATTAAAACTTATATACTTTTATAGGATATTAAACATTTCATTTCATATAGAGAGAGGAGAGAAGCATAGAGAATTTATATAATAGCTATAGAGTAGAGATGTAACTAGATGTAGGTAACGACGCTAATACTAGTAGGTGAATATAAGTATATATGAGTACGCGATATAACACTATCTAGTATATACGTATATACTGGAGAGGAGTTCAGATTGATAGTAATAAATATGGAGTTTGCGGAAAGATAAATCATTGAAACAGGAACTCAGAGTCAAAAGATGGAGAATGGGATAGGACTGTGAGAGGAGAAAAGGGAGAAGAAGAAGAGAACGAAATGAGAGAACGAGATACCAATATTCAGACTAAGACTAACAAGAAGCGCGCAAATCCTCGCACCTTACCTTAGCACAATTTCGCAATGAATGAAGACCCACAGCCAAGCGCCCAGCACACTCGCACGAGTCAATGTATATGAGGAGTCCAGATTTGCGGAGCATAGCCGTTTTCAGATAGATTGACAGTCGACGGAAATCACACGATGGTAATACGAAACTTGCGTACCATATCATCTATGTATTTCGACCTAGGACAACAGGAAACAGTTACCTGGAGAGGAGGTGGTTATGGATATTTCACTAGACCATAATTTTTTGAGGAGAAGATGTTACTCACTTCAAAGAGGAATGTCCAAATCCATGAAGTGGGGGTGAAAACGAATTCACCCTTGCCTGATCTCCAGAGCCGAGCCCTCAAAGGGCATTGTCTGCACAGTTGTAGTATTTCTACTATCTCCACAGCTAATAAATTGGTACGATAGTTGGATACATGTCATCTCATGATGGCTCGACCTGAGAGGACAAAGAAACACACCAGAGTAACTGAAAGACTGTTGGATTTCCACCATAAGAGACCTAATTTTTCTGAAGCATGTTACCGCACATAAAGGGTACGGAAATTCGAAATTAGATGGCTTAGAGGAGCATATTCAAGCTTGGCTGACATTATCCAGCCGCCTAAAGGGAGCATCATTTTGCAGTATTGAGTATTTTATTTCCACCAAATATAAAGTTCGTTCAGATGGGGTCTGGCCTCTACCTCCGCCTCCCCTGTAACAATTATAAAGACCTTTCACTAATAGTAAAGATGTTCGATGCAGTTTGGTCAGGGATAGTACATAACAGCCAGAGTGTATCAAACCTGGCTGTTGAACAGCATGAAGCAAGATCTGTTCCTGGAGCAGGATCTATGACCGGGTAGATTGCCAAATGTAAACAGCATTTGAAAGAAAAATGACAGGATAGGAAAGAGGACGAACAGGAACAACTAAACCAGAAAGAATGAATCCTGCAGACAACTATTCAGTGAGTTGAATTTTCTTGACGGTACGCGGATGTAACGCGACTTCGCGCGACGTAAGCTCATTATGAGGGACCACAGTGTGTGAGATTTGTGTTCGCGCTCTACCGAAATAGATCCTGCCGCAGATGGAGGAATCAAGGATCATTGAGTTAGACAATGAGCGCAAGCTTGCAATTTAGAGACAAATGGGGAGAGAATGAGAGAAGAAAGAATCCACATACACGAAAATTTCACGGTTCGCAGAATTGAGACAGATAAGCGAGAATGAGAAGGAAGAGATCGATTTGACGAGAGACATGTCGATGAGAATGAGAGACGAGAAGGAGAGCAGGGATTGCGGTACTCACTAAGAAAAGGAAGTAAAAGCAGTCACGAGCGTATAGAGCAAAGTAAAAGAAGAGCTCAAGAATGAGAGGAGAAGACAGAGAAAAGAGCGAGGGAGTGAGACCGGATATAAGAGGAAGAGAGACCTTGAGAGAACTGAGACAGGGGAATGGAACGAATCCACTGATTATTTACTGGAAAAGAGAAACAGAAGAGTGTAGTACTATATAGTAATTTATTGTCATTTAACTTCTATTTCCATATTTCAAAGTACTCTGCGAAACGCAACAACATTGCAGTAGCTCCGTGCAATTTTCCATCATTTATTCTCGCTCAGGATCTACAGGCAAAGAGCTAGACTTTTATGAACATTTGGTGGAACCTTAGTCCTATATATTATATGACGTAAATACTTAATAATAAAAAGGATGCCTATGTTAGACGGCCCCTAAGCATATGGAATTTCTACTCTTAAGAAACACGAAAATGAGAAAAAACGCCACATTATTATTGGGATCTCTGCGAGCAAAACAGGGGGACCGCCCCCCATTGTCCGATATTTGTCTGAATGAAGATTAAAGATCGATCCGAAAGTCAACCTTGGATCCTGAGAATGACGATTTACGCAGGTAGTGGCTGTGGTTTGTTATCCGATGGTAATTCTGAGAATGTACGTTGCTGTTTCTACGATGTTTCTCTTCTAAAAGAAGTAGGAGTCGTGCTCCAGCTATATAATATTTGAGAAGAAAAAGCGTTGTTCTATATTATATCAAGCTTATTTATAACTTACTCTCCACTGAACTCTTCCACTAAACAAAATCTTTAGTAAGTATCAAAATATGGACGAATTACGATGTCTGACAATGAGCGATCTTTACAAAAGGACAAAAATAATTGCCAGAAGGTAGTGACGCCATTCCTAACCAACTTCACCCCATGGTATTCGTATCACACCCGCTGGAACTACATTATTACTATAAAGGTATAAGCGACCATTATATTTAATTTAAAACGTTTGATTTATCAAAATTAATAGTATATATAGATACAGTATGAAGCCACGTTAAAATAATAAGAAGTAAAATTAAATGTACAACTAATTACCCATAACTATAGCTCATATAAAAATTATGCCATACGATCACAGCAAAAATTGTCAGTTCATATAATAATACCTTTAATAAAGTACTGCGACTCCACAAGAAACGGAAAAATCCCCAAAATCCAATATTCATATTTCTCAATGTATTTTTAAGGGTTAATACAGCATTAGTCAAACATTTTGCTCTGACAGATTTTCAAATGCTCAAAGTGAATGAACTATTAACAAAAAGAGTAAAAGAAGCGAAATTGAACTACTAGCATCTATTTTTTGTGCTTCACAACTGATATAAGAGGAGATTTCAGTAGAAATAATTTTATTTAAGCTTTTCAATTAAAGTTATTTTTTGGCAATAATTTAACTTGGCGATCGCCCTTTCTCTGCTTGCTTGGACTCAATCCCTGAAACATTAGAAGAAATGAAAAATGTGCAATTTTTTCATGGATAATTTTTGTTTCGTGTGAACATGGTCGTGAAAATTATTATTAATAAAA
>JABUQX010037928.1:25000-30000 GCA_015478945.1 Trachelipus rathkii
GATATTATATATATATATATATATATATATATATATATATATATAATATATATATATATATATATATATATATATATATATAATATATATATATCTATATTATATAATATATGAATATAAAATTATTATTATTATTATTATTAATTTTTTTTTTTTTTTTTTTTAATTTTTTTTTTTTTTTTTTTTTTTTATTATTATTAATTATTAATTATTATTATATTATTATTATTATTATTATTATTGTTATTATTATTATTATATTTATTGAATTTAATTTAATTTAAATTTCTTAATATTTATTCAATTAATCGGCAAAATAATCGGCGAAATTTGCCGATTGAACGATGACGATGACGATTTAAAAAAATATGCGATTTTTGCCGATGACGATGACGATTAATCGTCCGCATCACTAAATATATATATATATAATATATATATATAAGTTGGGCCATTTTCGTTTTTTTAAGTTTTTTATTAGTGATTCTTTTTAATTTATGAACGTAATACATTGTCACAGTGAAATATTCAGCAAATAGACGTCCAAACTTCTAAAGTAATGGATTAAAAGTCTTTATATATATAATATATATATATTATTATATACTATATATATATATATAGTAATATATATATATTATATATATATATATATATTATATATATATATATATATGTATATATATATCATATATATTATATATATATATATATATATATATATATATATATATATATAATAAATATATTATATAATATAATATATATAATATATATATAATATATAAAAATATAATACAAAAATATATAAGATATTTATATATATGCTGTATATCGAAGATGGTAGTATTAAAAATAGAAAGGAAAGAAAAATATAGAATAAACTGAAGAACAAGAGAGCAGAAATTGAAAACTGAAAGCTGGAAGAACTCCATCCAAGCAATTAGAGTTTGATGGCCTGCAGAATTTCAAAAATGATAAGGATATTTGAAAAGAGTCACGGCCAGATTATAGAATTAAAGTAATTTACTAAATTAATAAGTCCGCATCTAAAGTTTAGTGAAACAAAACAATCTATTAACAAAATAACATTTTATATTTTATAAAATTTAGTGGCGGAGCAGCAACATTTTCGTAAGATTCTTTTCATTTATTTATATCATTTAAAAATACTTTTTTTTTTTTTTTTGAAATCTAAACAGAAGAATGGTAAAAAATTTTATACATGTTCTTGTTTTCAATAATTATTTTAAAAAAATTACTTTGATTGTTAAATAAAACTGAAATTTACAAAACTTAATTCCGCTACACACCAGTGCTCAATGGCTCGTCCCTTTCACGCACACTTTTGCGCCATCTTATACAATTTTTTTTCATACACCACAACACTTTTATACATTTACAAATCTTTTAAAAATTATACTTTAGATGGCGTCGCGAAACATTCCCTAGGAGAAGTCAAGAAGGGCTGCTTCCAACAATAGCCCCTCATCCACCACTCTAGCCATCATCACTCGGGAGTTCGCGACCTCTGATGCTAGAACTCGTGCTACCAAGCCTTTTCCAGCCTGCCTTGTTTTTCTTCGTTAATTTCTGCAACATTCGCAGACTTAAATCTAATTTCCACTTTGTCGAATACCAACTTTATTTCTTCTAGATCTCATCTCCTGTTGTTAACCGGAACTCTGGTGGTTGAGTCCTCCCACAGTAAACCATACTCTCTTCCCTCCTACTCTCTCTATCCTCAATTTTCGGCCAAATTTAGATGTTGCGCATATGTACTAAACGATGTTGTTTTTTCTCTCGTTTCAAATTTGGAGTCTTCGGGATTTTCTACTTCATCATTTAGGATCTCTTCTTAAACTACAACTAAATTCATCTATTCTTTTCTATTAATCACCTAATTCTTCTGATTATTCTAAATTCTTTGACTTCCTAAACACCAAAATAGAGAGCACATTCTCTTCTCCTCCTCCTCCTCCTTTCACAATAATCAATATTTTGAAGGCGATTTTAATGTTCATCCAAGCCAATGGCTTTCCTTTAGTTCTTACGGTGAACTCGCCAACCATTTCTCTATCTAGAACAACCTTGAGCAGTTGGTGCAACTCCTTACCCGTATCCCTGATCGTCTGGGAGATGAAACCAACTTATTAGGTCTTTTCATAACTTCAAACAGTTCTCCTTATACTGTTAACTCTTCTCTCCTTTGTGTTCCTCCAATCACCTTCTTATAAAGTATTCGTTAACTGGTCGGACCTGTGATCGTACTTCTTTGATTTTCATTGCAATGATTACTGCTTTGGTGAGAAGTATTCCTTGGAGTGTGCAGAACGCATAGTGATTTTATCTATCGCAGAGGAGCACATTCCATATTCTTCCCTCCAACTAAAACAAACAAATCTTAGTTTAAATGTTTGTTGTCGTACTATTCGCTGCAGGGACGATGCCTTCAGAAATTACCGACGTCTTTAAGCCCCTGAATTTTATGCAACTTATATTTCATCCTAGAATCGTGCAAAATCTAAATTCTGTGACACAAAAACTTTTTTTTTTCCCCCGTAGAAAGTGCAATGCTCTTTCTGGTTCCTTTTCCTCGCGCCATTTCTAACTCTAACTTTGCTTCTTGCTCTTTCCCTCCTTTAGTTTCTTCTGACGGCACAACTGCCGTTTTACCTTCTACTAAACCTAAACTCTTCGCTCAAATCTTTGCCTCTGAATTTACTTTTTACAATTCCGGAGCTGTACCTTATTGTCTACATCCCTCCAGCTCATTTATTCCTCACATTGTAATTTCTTCTAAAGATGTTATTTCTGCTATCTGAGCTTTTAAGACTTAGAAGTCGTAAGTTCCTAAGGATATCCCTCCTATTTTTCACAAAACTTGTGCTACTGAGATTGCATCTTGCCTTCGTAAGCTGAATAGTCTTTGCCTGTCAATTTCAATCTTTTCCTCCTGCTGAAACCGTGCTCATAGAGTTTCCGAATCTATCCTTAAGAGGAAGATTTGGAAATAATCTTAAATATTCTAATCTTATCTTGGAGAGCCAGAAAGATTTCCTTAAGGAAAGGTCGATTAGTAATCTTCTTCTTTCTCTCCGACTCTTGGTCCTCTGCTCTTCGGAATTTCGGTGAATCTTTGGCAGTGGCACTAAACATATCGAAAGCTTTCGATAGAGCTTGGCACAGCTTTGATTTTCAAACTTACCTCTTTCGGTATCCTTCTCTATGTAATCTTTTCCCCTACTTCATTTTCAGCCGTTCTATAGTTGCTGTTGTAGACGGGCATCGCTCATCCTTTAAACCTATCAATAGTGATGTTCCTCACTCAGGGATTTATTCTATCACAACCTCTTTTTCTACTTTCCATTACCTCGTTTCATATCCACTCATATGTCGACGATTCCATCCTTCATTACTCAGTCCAATTTGAAGGAAGACCCTCTCAGCAGCAAATATTTAATGCTAAAAGGGTGGTCTTAGCGACTGACCTCTGATCATTCTCCTACGTATCTCTAATTGTTGTTCAATGGTTTAAAAACCCAGTTCCTTCACCTACGAACTCGACATAATCTTCAACACAACTACATCATCTTATGGAGCTGATTATTCAACCCACCCAGTGTGACCGCTTCTTTGTGGGCCGTGAAGGGTCTTTCCCGTGATCTTAATTGGAAGGATCACATTATCTCTCACACTAAACAAGCTTCTAAGGGGTAGGGCGTTCTGAAGCTCCTTCATAACTTTTTACCACCCCAGTTGCTTGCTCTGTACAAGGGCACTGTCCGCCCCTGTACGGAGTATGCCTCACACATCTGTGGTGGTTCCACTCACAAAGCTCGCCTTGAGAAGGTGGAATCTCAGACATTTGTCTCATCAACTCTCCTTCTCTCACAAACTCTGTCCAGTATCTTTCTGCCCCTCAAAATATTGCTTCACTATCTTTTTACTATCACAATGGACAATGCTCTTCTAAACTCTCTAGTCATTACTCCTCCTTTGAGGAGAGCTCGTGCGACTCTACATAGTCTCATCCCTTCTCTATCCAGCTCTCTTACCCCATACTTAACAGCTATGCTCAATCTTATATGTACTACACTGGTAAAGATCTGGAACACATTACATTCATCTATTTTTTCAACGTTCTATCTTTCAAAAGCTTTATGTTAGGTTAGGTTAGGTTAGGTTTTGGTTAGGTTAGGTTAGGTTAAGTTTTGAATTTTAGGCTAGGTTATGCTTTTAATATTAGATATGCTAGATTAACATCTATTGATAGCTTAGGATGTTATTAAACGTGTTGTTCAAACAATTATGAAATTTTAATAACTGTGAAAATTATAAAATTAATGGTGCGGTGCATCAAAATTAATTCATTTTCGATAAAATTTTTAAAACATATGATTTAATTTTTCAAAGATACTTATAAGAGATTGCATTTGAAAAAAAGTTTGTTCTATTTTCATCATGTTTTTCCGATAAGTTTTTTTTTTATTCAAATCTTACAATCTTTTACTATCGATATATTAAAAAATCTAAAATAAAACAAAATATTAAAACAACTGCTTATTTTTATATATAGTATATATATATATATATATATATATATATATATATATATATATATAAAAAAAAAAATAATATATATATATATATATATATATATATATATATATATATATATATATATATATATATATATATATATATATATATATGGTATATTATAACAATGTCTTCCTGCTGAGATATCGAGCCTGAGTAAGTAAAAGATAAGATAAAAATGACCAGGATAACGGGTTTTAGGCATTACATAAATATCATCCATGACATTATTAGTCTCGTTTGGTGAGGAGCCAGCCATTATATTATAAATCAAGGAAATATATATATATATATATATATATATATATATATATATATATATATATATATATATATATATATATATATATATATATATATATATATATATATATATATATATATACATATATATATAT
>JABUQX010037928.1:37500-57500 GCA_015478945.1 Trachelipus rathkii
CACGTGGTGCCCGCAGGCCGCACACGCGTGCCCGCAGGCGCAATATTTCCGCGGGTCAATGCTGCAGGTGTCTGCAGACGCAAGCTTCCAGGTGAACGGCGATATCACGCTAAGCCAAATACATGATCATTCATTACTACAATTGTACGAAATTTTATTAAAACATATACTTTACATACCTTAAAGCAGTAAAACAGTAAAGCAGAAAGTTAAAGCAGTAAAGCAGTAAAACAAAGGCATACTAATCCCCTAGGTGTTAGGTAATAACACCTCTATTGTTTTACTGCTTTACTGCTTTAAGGTATGTAAAGTATATGTTTTTAATAAAATTTCGTACAATTGTAGTAAAAATGAATGACTCATAGTATATTTGAAACGAAATTCTTTGAATAGTTTACATTGATATCATATTTTTCGTTCACGCGGGAATTTTGCGTCTGCGGACGCACGCGGCGACGGTTACGCGGAAATATTGCGCCTGCGGGCGCACGCGGCGGGCGGGGAATATTGCGCCTGCGGGCGCACGCGGCGGCGGTTTCGCGGATGGGCTGACCTGCGGACGCGGACTCGGACTCGGAAACGTTTGCGATCACTGTCTCAAATGTGTAGCTCTTTAGATATATATTCAGTCATGCTATAAGTGTTAGAAAAATACTAACTCATAGTAGGAAGCATTCTAGCAGATTGTAATGTACACCATTCGATTCCTCATACCTTATTACCTAGGGGTAGACACCCATATTAGGGCTATTCTAGGCTCAGGGGAGGCTAGAAAAGGCTTGAAAAAAAGTGGCACTCAGTTGGCACTATGTGGCACTCACTTGGCACTATGTGGCACTCACTTGGCACTCATTGGCACTCACTTGGCACTCATTGGCACTCACCTGGCACTCACCTGGCACTCATAGAATAATCATAGAACACTAATAGAACATCACTAGATACTTCTTACGGTGGTTGGGAACCATCAAAGCCATCAAGTTAGCGTGGGTCAAAATTGACCCATGGTATATGGTAAGGTCAAAGGCGAAATATCATGGTCAAACAAGGTTAAGACATCAAAAAAGGGCTAAGTCCCTAAAGGAAGGACAAAAAATTACCGTGGGTCAAAATTGACCCATGGAAGACCAAAGGGTTGGCAGTGTGTTTGTACGTGAGTATAAGTGTAAATGTAAGTGTCTATGGGTGAGTGTAAGTGTCATAGTGAATGTGTGTATAAGTGTAAGTGTGTGTGTGTGTGTGTGTGTGTGTGTGTGTGTGTGTGTGTGTAGGTGTGTGTGTGTGTAGGTCCATACTTGCGTACAAGTTAGGAACGAAATATGTGACGGGTGGGCCACGAGTGGGTAAAAAATTAGCGTGGGCAAAAAATGACCCATGGAAGATCAAAGGGTTGGTCGAAAAATCATGGCCCAAAAAGACCAAAGGTTGGCTGAAAATTACCATGGGCAAAATGTCACATGGAAAACAAAAAAGTGGCGACAAAAATCACTGTGGGCCAAAATTGACCCACGGAAGACCAAAATTACCGTGGGCTAAACACCCATGGAAGATCAAAGGTGGTCGAAAATTAGTTCAATTTTGGCCCACGGTAATTTTTGGGTACCCTTTGGTCTTCCATGGGTCAAAATTGACCCATGGAAGACCAAAGGGCTGGGGATGCCAAAGGGTAGCCAAAAATTACCGTGGGCCAAAAATGACCCACGGAAGATCAAAGGGTAGCCAAAAATTACCGTGGGCAAAAATTGACCCATGGTCGAAAAAAATTAGGGGGCGTAAAATAGGGGGCAATACGTACAACGGTTGCTGACGCAACCGTTTGGCGCAACCCTTCTTCGAAGGGTTGCCAAAAATTAGGGTTGCCAAAAATTAGGGTTGCCAAAAAATTAGGGTTCTCAAAAAATTAGGGTTCTCAAAAAATTAGGGTTCTCAAAAAATTAGGGTTCTCAAAAAATACCGTGGGCCAAAATTGACCCATGGAAGACGGAAGGGTTGGTCGAAAAAAGGTAAAGTCCCAAAAAGGTAAAGGCCCAAAAAGGTAAAGCCCCAAAAAGGTAAAGGCCCAAAAAGGTCAAAGGCCCAAAAAGGTCAGGTCAGGTAAAAAATTTGGGCTCAAAAAATACGGTTTGCCCAAATTTTTAGGGTGGGGTAAAAGAGGTCAAAAAGGTCAAGGTAAGATGGGGTAAAAGCGGCTTAGTCCGGAATAGCTCCCCTACTACTGTTAATGAATGAAAATAGCATTTACTGCATACAGCACATAACTATAAAGTTTTCTGCAGGACGATTAAGCCAACGGGAATAAAAAATATATTAATGTTTTGCTGCCCAAGTGCAAGATTCACAGATTCATAACAATGATCACAACATAAATCACCACCGATGGTAATGGCAGTGGTTCTAATCCCAAGTGCGATGGATTTTTAAAGAGACGTGTTTTTCTAAATGAGAAATATTATTTTCCTGATAGCAGAAAGGACGGAGATTTTTCTTTTACTATTTTACCTCTCTATGAGAGAATTGAGATTGGTGTGTGACCACTACGCCATAAACTCTAATGCATTACAAGAAAGTCTCGGCAAGTGAAAAAATATCTCTACAAGTAACCGGTTATTGACAGCCTTCAATGAATTAATTTCCATAGTTCAAGGGTGACAATCACGATCTTAAAATGTGCCATAATTATATTTATTATTATTTTTATTATTTACATCACTGAGTTAAATATATATATATATATTAATATATATATATATATATATATATATATATATATATATATATATATATATATATATATATATATATATATATATGTATATAAATATATATATATATATATATATATATATATATATATATATATATATATATATATATATATATATATATATATATATATATATATATATATATATATATATATATATATATATATATATATATATATATATATATATATATACAGTGGCGTATCCAGAAATTTTTTTCGGGGGGGGCCAAACAAAAATCGTTCTTTATATATATATATATATATATATATATATATATATATATATATATATATATATATATATATATATATATATATATATATATATATATATATATATATATATATATATATATATATATATATATATATATATATATATATATATAAAAAAATAAATAAATATATATATATATATATATATATATATATATAAAGTGTATATATATATATATATATATATATATATATATATATATATATATATATATATATATATATATATATATATATATATATATATATATATATAAAGTGGAAGGACAAAATATTAAATTCCTAAGAAAAAATGGGAAGAATTTATATGAATTACTAAAATCATCTTACCTAAATTGTTAAATTTAATCGCCTGACATGAGAGTGAGCGAAGTCTGAGATAACATCTTCAATTTTTATTTCAATATTTCGATGTATGTAGAGGAGGGCAAGTCCAATAAGTCTTTCATCTCCAATAGTATTTCTCAAGTAGGTTTTCAGAAGTCTTTAATGTTGAAAAGCTTCTTTCTACTGAAGCATTAAACACGGGTAAAATTGCTAGTATTTGCAACAAGATGTAAATATTTGGAAATTGTGACTGCGAACAAGAAACTAGTCCATCTATTGCGGTTTTTGGGCGACCTGTGCTGTGATGCCATTTCAACTTCCATAAATCCCATTCTGCTTTTACTAAATCTTCATTTGGGCTTTCGAGATCTTCCTTGTAAAATATTACACAATCTTTTATCTTCTCATATGGCACATTACACCTGTTCGGTATGACAAATTGCAAGGAAAATTTAAAAACCTCTCTCCTAATGCTGATATTAAATCATCCAAAAATGGTATAAAAATGGATGTGCGATAATAAGTCTGTGGGTCGGAAGTAGGAATGTTGGATCTGTATTTTTGGAATTTGTTAATTCTTGGTACAGCAATTTCAATACTCAGTTCAGATTCAGATGCGCTTACACATTCTTCAAAAATCAACTGAAATTCTAATGTTGCATTTTCTCTGATGGTTTCAAGTTTAGTTTTAACTAATGGACTTACGAGATTTGTTCCTGACAGCGACGAATTATATAAAATTAATTTAACTTCTGCACTTTATATTATTAACGGATATGATGCTTAAAAATTTTTAGTGTCTAGAAAATTTCGGGGGGGGCCATGTATATATATATATATATATATATATATATATATATATATATATAGAATATATATATATATATATATATATATATATATATATATATATATATATATATATATATATATATATATATATATATATATATATATATATATATATATATAAAATAGTAGTCGGTCCAGCCGGATATCCTATGTTTTCAAAAAAGCTCCGGCTATGGGCGGATATGATTTTAAACTTCCAGCCTTCAGCCAGCCGGATCTTTCTATAACTAATTGAACTTTATTTGCATTAGAATATTTACCTTTAATTTCGTATATATAACTGTGAGAAACAGTTGCATAATATACATATATAGTAGATGAATATTTACTGAAAGATTCTTTTAACAAATCTTGTATATTTTAACATTAAAAATACAGGTGATGTTGAAATTTATACATCTTTGTATACTTTATAAACTTTCCTCAAGCAATACGTTTTATATAGTAACTATGTGAGAATTTTTCTTTAAACATGATGCAATTTACCATATGTATGAGTATACAAAATTTTATGAGGTGTAAATATTCATGAAAAATACATAAAAAAAAAATGCGATTAATTTAATGGACAAGTTCAATGTTAAAATTGAAAAATTTTACCGTTTTATATAAATATGTAAGCAAGTTTTTTTTTAAATACGTTTTAATTTACTATTTATAAAAATACAAAATATTATGATGGTAAATTATTCATCAAAAATACATAAAAACAATTGATTAACTCAGGGTTCAGGTTGAATGTTAATGTAAAAAAAAATTACAAAATTGAAAAGTTGATCTAATTATTTTTACAATCCATTTAATTGTTATAAAGTTTTCAGAGTAGATAAAATTGGTCGAGGTAGAAAAGTTCGATTCACTTCGAGCACTTTCATGTATATCCATAAGTTTGATTATCTACTTCCAATTTCGAGTGAATATCTCGGGGGGGGGGGATACTTTACGTATATATATATATATATATATATATATATATATATATATATATATATATATATATATATATATATATATATATATATATATATATATATATATATATATATATATATATAAATAAAAAATCGGGGCAGTGTCTACAGAGATTTATGCGTGGGAAAGGCATCAAAAGCGCATTAAAGCTTTTTTAAAGTAGACGCGGCCGAGTGTAATACAAATCAGCGCAGGCCACGGCATAATTTTGGCATTTATCTCTATTAAAAAATTTGGCAGTATGCAAGTGGAAGAATCTGCATAGTTCTCTAGTGATAATTTCTCGAGAGAATTAAAGCAGCAACTCTCTATAGATGCCACCGAAGATCGATCTCTCTTAAACGACTTTATATATATATATATATATATATATATATATATATATATATATATATATATATATATATATATATATATATATATATATATATATATATATATATATATATATATATATATATATATGGTAAATATCTAGATTTGAAGATTTGAATCAGTGTATATTTTCTGAAAAAATTTTCTAAGTTCAAAAAAATTTCTCAGTTCAGAAAAGTTAAGTTAAGTAAAGTTTTTTAAGAAAATTCTTTAGTGGCAAGCTTTTGGAATTATGCCAGAAGTTTGCCACTAAACAATTTTCTTAAAAAACAACTTAACTTTTCTGAACTTAGAAACACGAAATATTTTTTCAAAAAAAATACACATTCAAATATAGAATAATACCATATATATATATATATATATATATATATATATATATATATATATATATATATATATATATATATATATATATATATATATATATATATATATATATATATATATATACCGGTATAGGTCTTTGAGTAAAATCAGGACAGCATTTTTTTTAATGAAAGGAAATTTAGTACTTTAAGAAAATAATTTCCTTTTTTTGGAGAAATGAGAAATAAAAAAGCTATGACGTCTCAAAGTTGCAAAAATTCCATAGAAAATATTTAAAAAAATTTAATGATATAGAAAAATTAGTACTTTAAGAAAATAATTTTCGTTTTTCGGAGAAATGAAAAATAAAAAAGTTATGACGTCTCGAAGTTTAAATAAATGTCATAGAAAGTCAAAGTCACAATGCAATCAATAGAAATCGCATTTGCCTATGATATTATTTCGAAAAAAACGTAAATAAATTGTTAATTATAAGTTTGAAATTAAATTTGAATCTTAAAATGAGGCTCATGAATTTAAATTAAAAAATAACTGTTTTGAAAAGAAACTACTTCACATCACGTACGAAATACTGCTTTGCCACCCAATCATTTATTAAGTCTGTATATATAGTTGCGCGATTTTTTTTTAAACTATGGTCTGATTCGACAATGTAAACAAACTAACAAAGTTTAATTGAGCCAGAGCTAAACTGAGACTTAGGTCCAACTTGCACTCTGAGCAAGTTTGTTTTTATTCTAAAATTATGCTCCATTAAATGGTAGCCAGTTGTATATAGGCCGAGTATTAAATATAATTTTGATTATTAATAAAGGAATCGAAAGAAAAGATAAGTTTCAGTAATCTAGTGATTTTAATATGTGCAGGTAGTTAGCCCACATAACTTTGGCAGTATTAAGGGTAGTAAATAGTTGAAACTGCTTTTACCAAAGTTTACAGATAATGTTTTTTTGTGTGTGTATTTAGATTGGGACAAATTATTCAAAAAATTCGGCCTAATTGTCTTTACAATGTGAAGCAATGTAAGATAAATCAAACTTTGCAATCAACCATATCACATCAATACTATGACCATCTAGGCCTATAGTTTTTACTTTATTGGATGGAACAGGAACAATAAGTTTCATTTTCGGGTGGAGATATATAAAGATTAGATTGGATCTGTGATATTAAAAACTTCTATACAGTACTTTCATGGAGGCATCCAGAGCCAAAGTATGGAACCCAATTAAAAAATTTTGAGGGTTGAGCTGAAGCTGGACCAAAATAAAAAATATATTTATACCTATATGATAATAGTAGAACAGAAGGTCTTCAACGCCACTTTTTATAAAAATCATAGCACTGACTCTAAAAAATAATGAAGAATTAAAAAAAAATACAAATGATATACGTCTTTAGGGAAAAAAAAGTTACATCTTGTCAAAGTTTAAAAATATATCATAGCCTTTTCTTATAGTCGAATGAACCTGAACTCCATCTTATCGCACATTATGAAATAGGAAACAATAAAAATTGCGAGAAATTCAAAAAATATCGCCAATACATATATTACATAACCTTAGTGTAAAAAGAGATCTTTAAAAAATTTTACTAAAAGATTTTTTTTTTTACATATAATATTTTTATATATATATATATATATATATATATATATATATATATATATATATATATATATATATATATATATATATATATTTTTTATATATATATATATATATATATATATATATATATATATATATATATATATATATATAAGTAAAAATTAGCCCCTATATGTTAGGCTTGCATTCACAGAAACCTAGATCCATCTAGGTTAGGTTTTGGTATATGGCATTGATGATTCATAAGTTAGATTTAGGTATACAGCATTGACAATCCATACAGGTTAGGTTTCAGTTTACAGCCTTCCAAGTTCAGGTTATGATAAGTTTTATTAATTGTTTACAATAAAGCTGTGTAAATTAACAAATCATATCATAACCTGAATTATGAAGGTCCAAAATTGAAGAGTAACCTATATGTATTATCGATATCATATACCTTAACTTATATGGATCATCGATGCTGTATACCTAGACCCAACCTAGATTGATCCTCTATACTATATATATATATATATATATATATATATATATATATATATATATATATAATATATATATATATATATATATATATATATATATATATATATATATATATATATATATATATATATATATATATATATATATCTTATATATTATATATATATATATATATGGTAATACTGTAGACAACGACCCACACATTTTGAGACCGAAAATTTTCTAAGTTCAAAGAAATTTCTAAGTTCAGAAAAGTTAAGTTAAGTTAGGTTTTTTAAAAAAATTGTTTAAGAGTGGCAGAAACTTCTGGCATGTTTCAGAGCATACTAAAGGCCTGTGAAGCAACCTTTCTGAACAGAGGCCCCGAGACTTAGAGAAAGAGCCCTGGTCTCAAAATATTATTAGTCTAATCTTTAAATTATTATATATATATATATATATATATATATATATATATATATATATATATATAATAATAATAATAATAATATATATAATAATAATAATATATATATATAATAATAATAATAATAATAATATATATATATATATATAAATTTACTTATTTTCTCATAGGGCTACTTTCATTCAGTTGTAGTATAGGAAAAGCTTATGAAATTTTTTAAAAACTTTTAGAGGCTGTAACTTTTTTTCCTAAAGACTTTAGTCTTTTTTTTTATTCATATTATTTTTTTAGTCTATGCTGTGATTTTTTAAAAAATTGACATTGAAGACCATCTGCTCTATTATTACCAAAATTATAATGCAATGAATGGTATCAGAGGCTGAGCCTGAGCTGGAGACAATTTTAAATTGTATATTCAGAGTCAAACTTGGAACTGAGGATTTTAAAATAGAGCCAGCATAAAGATTTACAGGTTCCATATGCATGTTTTTGTCACAAAATATTATAAAATTGGGTCCTATTCTGTTTTACGACTCCGTCAGTTTTTTTTTTTTTTTTTTTTTTTTTAATATATTGCTACTATATGATACTAACAATGAATTTCAGTGGTAACGAACATGATTCAAAAGTTCGAAATATTTTTAAAAAAATTTTAAAAATCACATTTATAAATATTTTTTCAAAAATGAAATATCACGAAAAGTACGACACTTACAGAAAAAACAATTACATATTTGGAATCAGTGTATGAAGCTTATTACAAAAAAAAAAAAAAAATTATTGCTATATATTAGGGGGCTCGAGCCAACGGGGGACAGAGGGGGGATGTTTTCCATACCCCGTAGGGGAGGGGCGGAGGAACCCCCGCGACACCCAAATACCAAAAGAGCGGGGGTTCCGGAGGGGGGGGAAATAGTCCTACCCTGTAGTTCCCCGGAAGGCCGAGAGACCCCGACTCCTGCCATCTTTGCAGTTTACCCTTGGGTATTCCTTTAGTTTGAAAAACACCCAAAAAAATAAAAACAAAATATTACTAAAAAATTATTTTTTAAAAATTATTTAAAATATTTTGAACTTTTGAAGCATGTCCATTACCACTTAACTTCATTGTTAGCATCATATACTAGCAATATATTAAAAAAAAAAAAATTAAAACTGATGCAGTCGTAAAACTGAAAAGGTCCTATATATTTTTGAATCATGTGTTACCACTGAAATTGATTGTTAGGATCATATACTAGAAATATATTAAAAAAAAACAAAAACAAATTCAAAACTGACGGAGTCGTAAAACAGATAAGGCCCTAAAATTGATCCTTATTAATCCTAATTTCTTTTACTGATTTCAATGAAACATACTGAAAATGTGAGAAATATGTTGTAATTAAGAAAAATTGAAATGAAAACCTCAGGAGCCCCATAAAATAATATTTTTACAAGCAGGTAAAACTTCACTTTTATGACATTTGTCTATGGAGAAAATATTTTTAAAAATGTAGTTTCAGATTTTCATGAAACTTACATAAAATGTTTAAAATGAGTTGGAAAGAGAAAAATATAAATTATTAAAAATTTCTTGAGAAATAAATTTGAATAAGTTATGGTCTTTAAATTTTAATTTTACAATATGTAAAATTGATGTTACTTCCACATATCTACCTGTGTTTAAAATCTTTTAAGGCATGTCATAGTGTTCAAGTAATATTTTATTATTTTAGCATCACTCACAGGTCAGGGTGTACAGGGGTGCATAGACCCCAATAGAAAAATATTTGTGTCATGCTCATAGAAAAATTAATAAAGAAAATGATGGGTTCCAATAGATTTTATTAATAACTTTTTTCTAATTAAAAATATTTCTGGCAAAAAAGAAATTGGAATGTCATTTCAATGGATTCTGTATAATTGTAATTTTTTGAAGGTGAGGTCTCGGGTAATTTTCTTTGACTTTCCTTAATTAAAACGTATTTCTAACATTTATAATAAGTGTCATTGAAACCAGGGAAAGGTGCTTGAATTGCTAAGGTTCACAAAATCTGTGTAGAAATTGTATTTTCATTCTTTTTTATATATACATATATTTTTTTTGAAATAGATTTGATATTTCATACTTTATTAGGGTTTCTGTAATGCATTTAGCTACATATATATATTTTGTGTTTACAGTTACAATAAAGGAAAAATAAAATTTAATACTATAAAAAAGGGTGTAGTGATATGAAACTCATATTGTTAAACTGGTGATATTAAACTTTTAGATATGGGTTAGAGCAGTACAGGACCTCATTTGAAAATGGATACTTTATATAGGCCTAAATTGTTTTGAATTTAAGAAGCATAGTCATCTGGCATGAAGTGGAGCACTTTTAAACCCAATAATTTATCTAAATTTATTTTAAAAATGTTAAACTTATCCAAATATAAATTTTAATACCTCAGTTTAAAGCTCTATCCAAGTTCATTCTTATATTATGAATGAAATTCAGAAAAAAAATTAAGCCTTTAAATAATGGCTAATTTTAGGGAGTAAAAATATAATTTTCTGAATCTGAAAAATTGTGGCACTCAAAACCTTTGATGTAATTCAAAAAATTTAAAACCTACAGCTAAAGTTTATTAATTATTCTGTATTGTCTTTAGGGAGTTTTCTATATGATAAATATTGCAGCAGCATATTTTTTCTTAACATTATAATTTTTAGGCTGAATTATCTGGCCTCCAGCCAAAGTTATGACCTGACTTACACTATATATATATATATATATATATATATATATATATATATATATATATATATATATATATATATATATATATATATATATATATATATATATATATATATATATATATAAAATAATACTTATTATGTTGATAAAAGAGAGCCTGTTCATTTGATTTATTTAGGTCTCATCAAAACATTTGATAAAGTACCCCATTGTAGGCTGATACAAATATATCACAATACAATATATATACATAGTGGTTTATAACTAGTGATGTGCCAGAACTGAATCGTTGGCCAATACCAATACCCTCATTGATGCTACTGCCAATACCAATACCAATATTGGAATTTCAGCAAATACCAATACCAATACTTCATATTTAAAGATATTATGTATGAAAAAGACCACCTATTATTTATATTTTATAAACTTCTCTAACAGAAGTTTCAAGAGCATTAACATATTGTTACTTTTCCTTTTTTTTTTACACATTATAATCACTTAACAGTATTGACACATATACCAATACCAATACCAATACTTGTGCTAAATGCCAATACCAATACCCGGAAAAATGGCCAATACTGGCCAATACCAATACTTTGGCACATCCCTATTTATAACTTAATATAATATTAGTTGACTAACAGAAGGTAATGTACTTCTTAATAGGTATATTAATAATTAATCATGGGAGCTGATGAAAAGTGGTATTTCTTATAGTTCTGTGTAGGATACACTTTTCTTAATATAAGTGAATGTAGATGAAGAAATAAAAATAGGGTTTCTAAGTTTCTGATGATACTAAATTAGCTGCTTCTGTTGGAAATCTTGAGGGTTGTGTTAGAGTGAGCTGATAGGTGGCAAATGAATTTCAAACAAAAGGTTTATATTACTTCACATTGGCAAAATCAAATAGTTTTAACTATGACATATATAGGAAATGGTTGGAGACTGTTGTAAATGAAAGGATTTTGACATGCTTTTTAGCAATTTGAAATTTTCAGAGCATTGTTTAATATAGAAAAAGGTAATAAAATTATAGAAATTATAATTCATATTGTTGCACACTAGAGTAAGGAAGTATTATCAAGCCTTATAATAGCTATGAAAACTGTGCAGCAGTTTAAACCACTTGATTAAGTAATTAAAATAAAACATTCCTAACTTCTTCAGCTTCTCCTCATAGCTCTTAACCCAAACACAAAAATCATCCATGTTGCTCCAGCTTATCTATTCTTTTCATAAATAAGGATCCAAATCTGTTCATTAATATTCTAATACTGGCCTAACATAGCTATTATACAGCTTACTTATGACCTCTCTGCTCTTGCAAAGGACATTGCTATTTGTTATACAGTTATACAAAGCATTTTATTAGCTTTATTCTTTGATTCCAAACACTGACTAGCTACTTTGAGATTACTGTTAATAATCAAATGAATCTTTTTCCTGGTCCACAGACTTAAGCCAATCCCCATTCATATTGTAGTTAAATCTTTCATTCAAGTAACCAGCATAAAGAACTGTATTTTTGCTATTAAAATTTATTTGTCACTTATCTGCTCACCCACCACCACTTCTGAGGTCTCTCACCTCTACTGAGAGAGTAAGTTTTTAATATAAGACCATGATGAAAGAACTGGGGATCACAATAGGTAAATAAACAGTAACACATTTAGTAAAAATTGGGAAAGTACTTTATCAGAAAAAGGGATGTTCATGTTTTGATTGATTTGCCTAGGGATGTGATAACTAAATTTAAAACTAGGTTGGTTAGGTAGATATATATAGGGCCTATATGTTTTGATTAATATTGTATAGTTAAATTGTATTGCTCTTTTTGTTCAATGGGACCTTGTTTTGAAAAGGAGTTTTCTCAAAAATTAAAAAAAACAATATATATATATATATATATATATATATATATATATATATATATATATATATATATATATATATATATATATATATATATATATATATATATATATATATATATATATATATATATATATATATATATATATATATATATATATATATATGACAAATATTATGAAAAACAGAATCTTTTAAGTTGGCAAAAGTTTTTAAATAGTATAAATAAATTGATAAATAAGATAATAAACTTTCCACAGGGGGGGGGGGGTGAGTTGTGATGTGAGCTTTTGTGACGATTATTCATTTCTGTATATACTTCAAGCTCAGGTCAATATAGATGATCTTTTAAACATTTTTATCTTGTACACAATATACTGAGAACCAAAGTATCAGCTGAAAAGGTGCTGATGCTCATCAGAGTATACAAAGAATTATAAAATTAATATTAATTGGCTACTTTTTAGTTAGTATATAATGAAAAAATTGTATTGCTCTATTTTATAAAAATAATTTTCACATTTTTAATTTCATTTGCTTGATATAAAGCTTCATATGAAATTGATTTGGTACATTTAACAGTCAGATATTACTATTTTAGCGGCCACAAATGCAAAATTATTATGGCAATGGTAAATAAGAACCTATATAATAAATACTGTAAAATAAAGTGTATATTGATTAACTTCTGCTATTAATCTGATTATTTTCTCTAAATCGCAAATATATAGGAAAATATAACTGGTTTTTTATTGGGTAGTTAAAATATTACTTTTATAGGTTTCCTGTGATTTTTTTACTGCCAACTCTAGTTCTGACCCAGGTTGAGTGCAATAAAACTAGAAAAAACATCCCTTTTTATTAAATATGATTTTACTAGTTTATTATTTTTTGTTATTTAGAGTTAATTTCATTACCTACAAGCCTTGAGAATAGTTTTGTTCCTAACAATTATATACTGTATAAATAACTGGTTTCATGGTACAAGCAGGCAGTTTGCACACAGTCTGTCAGTCATTTGTATTATTTAAAGCAATCATGTGAGTGGGGTTTTATTAGGTAGTTCAGGTTTTTTTTTTTTTTTTGGGGGGGCATAGTTTTTATAGCCAAGCCTGTTCTTAATCTTTGAGCTGTAGATATTGTTTGTTAGCATGTTTAAGCATATTTAGGATGCTAGATGAAAAGTGCATAAGCATTTTCTTACAAAGTGTAAACGATACGATGTTTCTTAATGTTCTTAAATTTAAGATAATTAGAGGTATAAACTTTTTTATCACTTAATTTGAAAGTTGGGATAATAAACAAAGAATCTTTGCCTGGCTGGAAATCTGACCTCATGCTGGAGCAAAGATTTTTAGACCAAATTTTCTTGCTGCTAGCTAAAGTTATGATCAGAGTTACAACACACAAAAACTAGCCTACACAAACACGCATATATATATATATATATATATATATATATATATATATATATATATATATATATATATATATATATATATATATATATATATATATATATATATATATATATATATATATATATATATATATATATATATATATATATATATATATATATTATATATATTATATATATATATATATATATATATATATATATAATTTTTCCTCCATAGCTAGAATAGTAATTCATGAAAAGCTCTGAAAAAATAAAATTGATTTAAGTGCAAGACAAAAATTTCACTATAAATATAAACCAACTAGATAATATGTAAGTATTATTATTTATTATTATTATTATTATTATTATTATTATTATTATTATTATTATTATTATTATTATTATGATTATAAATTTATTAGGTGAATGTTTTGCACAGTCTACAGCTAGTTTTTCTTTTGTATTTTAAAACTGAAGAATTTCTTAAATAAAATATTTTAAACAATTCCACATAAAATACATTCAGCTAAAATCTTGTAATTTTGTAATATTTAAATATATGGTTAATTCATATATATATATATATATATATATATATATATATATATATATATATATATATATATATATATATATATATATATATATATATATATATATATATATATATATATATATATATATATAAGATATATATATATATATATATATCATTGAAGAATGATGGGAGAAGATATTGAAGGTCACTCCAATTCATCAGAAGTTTTAGATTTTGAAGATGACTCCTGTTAATCTGAATATTTTCCTGAAACTACTGACACTGATGATTCTAGTTCAGCAACTCTTTGTTGCAACTTAAAATACAGCAAACAGAGGTACATGTTTTTTTAAGATAGCACAGTCATTTACTATATTCCTCAATCAATGCTGACTAAGTTAGTCAATTAAGAGTTCTCAGAAGACTTAATATATAGTAGTCCTAATTTTTATAGTAGTCCTAATTTTTAATCTCAAGTAGGAAAAGAATTGTGCCTGCACAAGATACACCCTTAGTACTTAAAAATGTATAAGTTCTTTATATTAGAAGAAAACTAAAATAAAGGAAACTAGGATCATAGAAAAATTAAAGTAAAATATTTAAAATTAGATAGAAATGTTCCAAATATTTTTTTGTCATCAGTGCTTAAAACTTACCATATTTATATTAAAATAGACTAGTTTAAGAATTTTATAAACCACTATTTTTTAATGCCATTCAGAGAGTTAATGATTGTAGCAAATTATAATACATTTTGTTTCAGCCTCTTTGATAGATAATTTTGTGACAGGTCTATTTATTGTTAATAAAATAATTTAAAAGAAATTTCATCCTCACTTCACTTAATTTAAATGATAATTATTTACTATAACTGATAGTCTGATAAGTCTTGAATAGTTAGTAACATGAAAAACTAAAAGTTAATATATTTTCATCCTCCCCACAGCTTGTGGGTAGGGTGCACACACACACATGCACTGGAAGCAAAATAATTAAGTAGAAGAATATGACCAAAGTCGAAATGATTTGTTCCCCCCCCCATACCCTTCCCTCATACCCTTAATTCCGAGTCCATTGAAGCCAAAATCCACCGAAGAGCTTCATACACCGTGGTGTCTCGTGAGTGCCAGGGTTCATCCCTGACCAGGCCCACAATCATACCCCCTCACAAAACTACACAATTTACCCCTACTATGAACCATTCTTCTCACATGAGCTAAATTTACATTCCTTTCCTTCAGACATTCTTTTACTGACCAATCCAATTTTCTTAGATCTCGCAGCTGGTCGCTTCGCAACACACACACCACCATAAAACTGCTTAACCAACCAACTATCCATCCTTTCTTTTTCCTTATTTTCTCATTTACTCCTTTCGTCACACCATACAAATCTTTAATACGTTCATTCTTCATTTTATCAATTCTTCTCCCACCTAACAACACACCCCTAAGATGATCCATCCGAACAGATTGTGTCTTAGATCTATACCTCCTATTCCACACAATAGTTTCACTACTATGCATTAACGTCGGTAACAATATACTATCATGCAGAACCATAACGCACTCCAGGCTTAGTCCCTTTGCATTCACCAAATATTCAATTGCATCATCTGCCTTCCTACCACTCGTAACTTTCCGAATACACTCATCATCATCATCTGTTTCCTTTTCATCCAAAATTTAAATATTTAAATAAATATTTAAGCTCCAATACTTGTTCTAGCTGTCTACCAACCAACATGATTTCACACTGCGTTCTCTCCTCACCTACCATCATCACCTTGCTCTTATCTGCATTTTCTTTCATACCCCTCCCTTCACACACACACTAAAATTCTTCACTAAAAAAAATATATATATATATATATATATATATATATATATATATATATATATATATATATATATATATATATATATATATATATATATATATATATGCTATATATATATATATATAATAATAATAATAATAATAATAATAATATAATATATATATATATATACCATATATATATATATATATATATATATATATATATAATAATAATATATATATATATAATATAATATATATATATATATATATATATATATATATATATATATATATATAATATAATATATATATATATATATATATATATATATATATATATATTTTTACTTCGTTGCCCCCCGCTCCTTTCCTATGAGAAACGGTCGTCAATGAGATGTGCCACCATAGCAGGCAGGACCCAGAGATCCGTCAGAGAAAAGCGTCAAACTATTTCTAATGTCCGTTAGGTTCGAGCAGTCTAGCATGAGAGGTCCTGTGTCGTCAATTGTCATGGAGGGACATCTTTAACAGTGGGGGAGGGACCATTATGAATTTTATATTTACATTACTTATTCCTGAAGTGAGGGATGGTGCCCGGAGCGTAAACGGGAAAGAATTACTCTGGTTTGATTGTCCAAAGTTTGTTTTGTGGGGGATATTTGTAGTATGGTGTTGTTTGGATATACGGAGATCGTACTTTGGATTAACTGAGTGTGGATGTGTTTAATAATGAGAGTATCTGGGGTCGAGGGAGGAGTGTGTTGTAAATGTCTGAGTAGGGGGATAAAAAAAAATCATCCAGTACAGCGAAATAAAGCTGAAAGTTGGATATTTTAACATATATGTAGGAAATATAGTATATACCAAAAAATAAAAGTAATTAATAATTTAGCATTAAATTTTGTCTTACTTTTGACCAACTTTTTAAAAATTTTCCTACATTTTCCTTAAAAGTGTCCTATTTTCCTATTTTTGGACCCCTAAAAGTGAGTATGACCCCTATTATTTATTATTATTATTATTATTATTATTATTATTATTATTATTATTATTATTATTATTATTATTATTATTATTATTATTATTATTATTAAGACTGTTGGAGAATGGAAGACAGTGGAGGGTGCCCTGCCTATTGAACTCGGATGATTTGGTATTGTGTGACAAATTAGAAGAGTTTGAGAATATTGAATAAAAAGGGTTTTAGCATTTGTGTTAAATTAGGTTTTTGAAAGTAAGTGCAGATAAGAGTAAGGTGAATCCACTGTGTGAAGTTATGTTGGATGGTGAGAACAAGTATCTGAATTTAAATATTTAGGTTATATGTTAGATGAAAAGAGAACGGATGATGCAGAATGTAGTAGGAAAGTTGTGAATGGTAGGAAGGCGGCTGGTGCAATTAGATCCTTGGTGAATGCAAAAGGACTAAGTCTTGATTGCACTAGGGTTTTACATGAGGGTATGTTGTTACCCGTGCTAATGTATAGTAGGGAAACTATATTGTGGAATAAGAGTTAGATCCTTGGTGAATGCAAAAGGACTAAGTCTTGATTGCACTAGGGTTTTACATGAGGGTATGTTGTTACCCGTGCTAATGTATAGTAGGGAAACTATATTGTGGAATAAGAGGTATAGATATAAGGTGCAATCTGTTCAATAGAACAATCTGGGGGAGAGGGGTGTTAGATGTGAGACGAAACTGATAAAATGAGGAATGAACATGTTAGGGAGTTGTGTGTTGTGAAGAATGGTATAAACGAGATAATACGCGAGAATTTAGTAAGATTATTTGGACATATGGAAAGGATGGATGATAGTCGGTTGGTTAAGAGGATGTATAGTGGTGAGTGCGCTGGGAATCGAAAATGTGAGTGGAGTCAGTAAATTAATGTGTGATGGAAAGGAATAAGAGTGTGGCAGAGGCGAGAAGAAATTTGCATAATAGGAGTGAATGGCTGGGCTTTGTGAAGGGGTATGGTTGTGGGCTGAATGGTCCAAGGGATGATGAACCCCACATTGATGAGATACCACAGTGTGGGTTCATCGCCGTCTTGTAAAGCCCCAAGGTGGATTTTTCTGATTACGATGATTTCTCACTGGGGGTATAAAGGCGACGGTTAAAGTGGGGTTTTTCTTTTCGACATGCTTCATATCATGTTCTGCTACTATTCTGTTCCGGTGTATTCTACGCACCTCGCCCCCAATCTGGGGTTTGGGGAGGGTTATATATATATATATATATATATATATATATATATATATATATATATATATATATATATATATATATATATATATATATATATATATATATATATATATATATGCTATATATATTTATATATATATATATATAAATATAATTTTTACAGGTCAATGAAGTTCCAGTAAATCTTTCACTTGGAGCTGTTTTATTTTTGCATTCCTAAAGGAAAACGTTTTCCAACATCATCCTCGAGCTCTTGAGGAATTGAAGGAAAGGATCCGAGAGGAAATCGACGCAGTTCCACTGAGAGAGAGTCATCGAGAACTTCAGGAACGACTCCATCAATGTATTGCCAACAACATCCGCCATTTGTCTATAACATTTTAACTATTTTTTTTATTTTTCAAAAATATAATCAACTTATTTTCTAGATTGTTGTGTTCTTTTTTATTTCTATTCGAAATGTGGGAGATCTTTATAACCCACCTTATATAACTGAAAACTGTTTCTATATTTCAATTAAAGTTATTTGCAAGGAACATTAAGTTTTTATTAACCATTTCTTTCTTAAATTTTTTACATTTAATTCTATACTTAATTGTTTAAGTAAATAAGGTATGTTGCTGAGTATTTAAAAGCTATTGGTTTATTATACATCATTATTCAATATCTCATTGTAATAAGAAATAACGCTTAATATGTTTGTTTTGTAAAGTATATTAATAGTGAGTGTATCAAAATTTGCTTTAAAAAAAAAGATTGCAATATTATAAGAGTGCTTTTTTTGTGATATTTATTCCTTTATTTTATCTTCTAGCATTGTCATTCTTTTTTAAAAACTAAAAAAAGATTGATACCATATAATTTTTTGTCAACTCACAATTTTCATTTATTTTTTAGTGTTTGAATAAATAGGGGATGTGGAATAACTTTTAAACAAATTAATGATGAAAACATTTTATACTGAGATGTTAATAACTACAAATTTTCTTAATTCCTTTGCATTAAAATATTGG
>JABUQX010037928.1:70000-80000 GCA_015478945.1 Trachelipus rathkii
CGTTCGTACGTATTGCCCCCTATTTTACCCCCGCCTAATTTTGGTCTTCCAAGGGTCATTTTTTGCCCACGGTAGTTATTTTTTATCTTCCTTTAGGGGGCTTAGCCCTTTTTTTGATTCTTAATCTTGTTTGACGCATGAATTTCGGCCTTGACCTTGGCATATACCATGGTCATTTTTTGCCCACGGTAATTTTTGCTTACCCTTTGGTCTTCCATGGGTCAATTTGGCCCACGGTAATTTTGGCTACCCTTTGGTCCTTCCATGGGTCAATTTTGGCCCAACCCTAATTTTCGACCAACCTCCCTTTGGTCTTCCTTGGGTCAATTTTGACGCCACCCTAATTTTTTCAGAAACCAGCCTTTGGTCTTCATGGGTATTTTTTTGCTCACGGTACTTTTGATCTTCCTTATGGGCTAGCGTAATTTTTTTTGCATGTCTTTACCCTTGTTTGACATGATATTTCGGCTTAAGCTTGCATATACCATGGGCATCTTTGGCCCACGGTAATTTTTGGCTCCCCTTTAGGGCTTAGCCCTTTTTTGATGCCTTTACTTGTTTTGACCATGATATTTTCGACTACCTTGCATATACATGGGTAATTTTGTGCCCACGCCAATTTCTTGCCCACTCGTGGCCCACCCGCCACATATTTCGTTCCTAACTTGAACGCATGTATGGATCTAACCTAACTTGACACCTTACCGCAACACACACACACACACACACCACACGCACACATCACACACACTTTATACATACATTCAATGAACCTTACACTCACCTAAGATACTTGCACTTACCATTTACAATTATCAATCCACACGTACAAACACACGACCATCCCTTTGGTCTTCCATGGTCAATTTTGACCAACGGTAATTTTTTGTCCTTCCTTTAGGGACTTAGCCTTTTTTTTTTGATGTCTTAACCTTGTTTGACATGATATTTCGGACTTGACATTGCCAGATACCAAGGGTCAATTTTGACCCGACGCTAACTTTGATGGCCTTTGATGTTCCGCAATCACGTAAGAAGTAATCAGGGATGTTCTATTAGTGTTCTATGAGTATTAGATGAGTGCTAGGTGAGTGCCAGGTGAGTGCCAAGTGAGTGCAATGAGTGCCATGATGCCAAGTGAGTGCCACATCGTGCCAAGTGAGTGCACATAGTGCCAACGGAGTGCCACTTTTTTCAAGCCTTTTCCAGCCTCCCCTGAGCCTAGAATAGCCTAATATGGGTGTCTACCCTAGGTAATAAGGTATGAGGAATCTGATTGGTTAGTATATTACAATCTGCTAGAATGCTTCTACTATGAGTTAGTAATTTTTATAACACTTAATAAGCACTGACACTCGCCATACGACACTTACACTAACAGCACCATATACACTTACACTCACGCCCACATTTCCCTTACACTTACACTCACACAGCTCGAAGCTCAATTTTGTTGCATCATCTTGATGACTCATCTTTGATGAAGTCATCCACCTTTGATACCACCTATATTGATGAATCATCTTCTTTGATGAAATCATCTTTTGTCTACCTCTAGATCATAAGCCGCCCACCAGGCCGCAGCATGCGCCCTCCCCCGCAAAGGATGGAGGCCCCGAACCCGCAGGTGGACCCGCCGAGCGAATGAAAAATATATATACTATAAGTCATTCTTTTTTATTTCATACTTAAACACATTTCAAAAGAATTTCTTTTTCAAATATACTATGAGTAATTCATTTTATTTCATACTTAAACATTTTTTATTAAAAACATTTTCGCGAACCTAAAACTGTAACTCATTACAGACCTATTATTTAACACATATATTTATTAACATTATTTTTTACTTAATACTTTTTACTTAATCTTTAATTTATAAATTTTTAAAATTGTATGTAAGAAGAAAAAAAACAGAGTGTCTGATAAATAAACATTTTATTTTAACGCTAAAAGTCATAAATTTTATTAAAAACATTAACATTACATACTTAAAGCAGTAAATCAGTAAAAATCAATAGAGGTGTTACCTAACACCTAGGGGGGATTAGTATGCTTTTGTTTTACTGCTTTACTGCTTTAACTCATGTTTTACTGCTTTAACTCATGTTTTACTGCTTTAACTTCTATGTTTTTTACGCTTTAACTCACTACATATTATTAGCATTACATACCTCAAGCAGTTAAAATCAGTAAATCAATAGAGGTGTTAACCTAACCTAGGGGGCATTGTATGCTTTGTTTTACTTGCTTTAGCTGCTTTAAACTCATGTTTTACTGCTTTAAATCATGTTTTACTGCTTTAACTCATATGTTTTACTGCTTAAACATATATTTATTAACATTACATGCCTTAAAGCAGTAAATCAGTAAATCAATAGAGGTGTTACCTAACACCAGGGGGGTTAGTATGCTTTTGTTTTACTGCTTTACTGCTTTAACTCATGTTTTACTGCTTTAACTCATGTTTTACTGCTTTAACTCACTGCTTTACTGCTTTAACTCTCTGCTTTGCTGCTTTAACTCTCTGCTTTAACTGCTTAACTCTTGCTTTCAAACTGCTTTTAACTAACTTGTTTTACTGTTTTAACTCATATATTTATTAACATTATGTTTTTTATTTTGTTTTAATACTTTTTATTTATTTTATTTTTATTTTTTTTATTTTTATTATTATTTTTATTATTTTATTTTTTTTTTTTATTTTTATTATTATCTTAGTGTTATTTACTTCAGGCCTATTGTTATTGATTATTTAGAACACACATAACACAGCACACCACACACACACACACACACACTTACACTTTATACACACATTCACTATGCACTTATACACACTTCACATGACACTTACATTTACCATAGACACTTACATTTACACTTATACACATACGGTCACACACACACACACACCCTTTTTCTTACACTTATACACACATTCACTATGATCCACTTATACACACATTCACTATGACACTTACATTTATCCATAGACACTTACATTTACACTTACACTCACACACAGATTTACTTACACTCACACAGATTTACTTACACACACACACAGATTTACTTACACACACCGATTTACTTACACTCACACACAGATTTACACACACACACACAGATTTACTTACACACACACACACGCACACTCACTTACACATATAACGTATAATTTATTAAAACATTTTATGTTTTAATTAAACACGTACATTTATATTACTCATTCAAATATAACTAAAATTATTTCAAAGTTTCTTAAAACTTCTATAATAAATCAATCATTATCTTTGAACAAAGAATTTATTATTAACTGTTAATCTTTTTGTTTATAAATTTATAACTATCAAAATTAAAAATAATTTCTAAAAATTTTTATGAAATTTATTAAAAACATATATTCTACGTACCTTAAAGCAAAATCAGTAAATCAGTAAGGTCAGCCCCTAGCACCCCTCTACACCAAGCTATGCCACGTTTTGTTCTATTGACTTACTGCTTTAAACATCATCTTTAGGCCATGCAATAAGATATAAAAATAACAAAATAAGTTCTTCTCTGCTAAGCATAAGCATGTTTTTTATTAAAATCATTCTAAGTTTTATTTAAAAATAACAATTATTCACTTACATTTATATTATTCACTCGATGTTAACTCAAAATATTTCAAAGTTTTTTAAATAATTCGGATTTTCTTCTATATATTATTATTATTATATCTAATCGTACATTGACAATCCATCACGAGAAAACACAACAACCCGCAATCCTTACAGATACGAAACTGACCTCTCTCTGTAAATGTGTTGAAATAAAATTTAGGCCTAATTTAGGATAATCCTTTTTGATGACGGGGCGATTAGGCCTAATTCCAGGTCAAATTATATTTCAAACTGCTAACCTTTTTCTGTAAAATGTGGTGCAATACTACGTTAGGCCTAAATTTAGGATAAGCCTTTTTGTAGATGGGCTAATTTTAAGCCTAATACCAGGTGAAAAGGTAATTCCAGTATAGACAAGAATCAATTGTTATATCTATTTTTATATAGTATATTTCACAAACTGAACATGATGGATCGGTAAGAATCCTTAAGCAGTAAAGAAGGAAGTGTTTTCCTTTACTTGTGATTGGTCGAGGAGTTTCCCTAGTTCTAAGCTACCACCAGGGCTCAGCATGAGCCCACCCGCTGGTGCGTCCCGCGCGTCCCGCCCGCCGCGTGCGCCCGCAGGCGCAATATTTCCCGCGTTCCCGCCCGCCGCGTGCGCCGCAGGCGCAATATTCTCGCGTACTCGCCCGCCGTTAGTGTTATTTACTTCATGCATATTTTAATTATTTTTAGAACCACACTCAAAACACACCACACGTACATCAGCACAACACACACTTAACATATAACGTATAATTTATTAAAACATTTTATTTTTATCTTATTATTATTACTTAATGCCTATTGTTATTATTATTTCTAGCCCGCGACCATACACCACACCACACACACACACACAACATCACGCACACTCACTAACACATATAACGTATAATTTATTAAACATTTTATTTTATTTTATTATTATCATTATTGTTTTTACTTCATGCCTATTGTTATTATTTATTTAGAACACCAATGCACACACACGCCACACACACACATCACACACACACACACCACATCACACTTACACATACGCACCCACCCACTCGATATTTTGATACCTCAACTTTGATGCCTCAGCTTTTGATGGCCTCAACTTTGATGCCTCAGTTTTGATGCCTCAACTTTGATGCCCCTCAGCTTTCTGATGTCTCAGTTTTGATGCCTCCGCTTTTGATACTCAGCTTTGAATGCCTCAACTTTATACTTGCTTTTGGTAAACGCTCAGCTTTGGTGGTTCATTTGATGACTCTCATCTTGATGGCATCATCTTGATACACCTATATTGATGATTCATCTATGAAGCAGTTACACTTATCATAGACACTTACACTTACCTTATACACACTATACACTATATTCTTATCACGACATACGCACGTACCATAGAACACTTAACGTTTCAGCCCATAGACATTCACTCAACACCAACACAATTATATATATATAATATATATATATATATATATATATATATATATTAATATATATTATATATATTATATATCTTTATATTATATTATATATATATATATAATAATATATATATATATATATATATTTATCGCGCGGGAAATATTCCGCCTGCGGGCGCACGCGGCGGGCGGGACGCGGAAATATTGCGCCTGCCGGGCGCACGCGGCGGGCGGGGAACGCGGCGGGACGCACACGGGTGCGGGGTTGGCTGCCTTTTGCGGTGGGGCTCATGCTGAGCCTTGGTGGTTAGCTTATGAACTAGGGGAAAACTACTCGAACCAATCACAAGTAAGAAAACATTTCCTTCTTACCCGCTTAAAGGATCTTACCGACCATCATGTTTCAGTTTGAAATATTTTTATAAAAATAATAATAATAATAAAAACAATGATTCTTGTCTATACTGGAATTACCTTTGACCTGGTATTAGGCTTAAATTAGCGTCTACAAAAAGGCTTTTCCTAAATTTAGGCCTAAATTTAGGCCTAACGTATTTATTGACCTTTTACAGAAAAAGGTCAGTTTGAAATATATTTTGACCTGGAATTAGCCTAAATCCCCCCGGGATACAAAAAGGATTATCCTAAATTTGGGCCTAAAGTAGTTATTTCAACACATTTTACAGAGAGAGGTCAGTTTCGTATCTGTAAGAAGTGCGGGTTGTTGTGTTTTTTCTCGTGATGGATTCTCAATGTACATAGATAATAATAATAATAATAATCTAATAGAAGAAAATCGAATTATTTAAAAAACTTTGAATATTTTTAGTTACATCGAGTGAATAATATAAATGTAAGGAATAATTGTTATTTTTTAATATAAACTTAGAATGATTTTAATAAAATAATGTTATGTTTCAGCAGAAAAGAACTTATTTTGTTATTTTTATCCTTATTACATGGCTAAAGATGATGTTAAGCAGTAAGTCAATAGAACAAAGCGGCATAGCTTGTGTAGAGGGGTGTAGGGGCTGACCTTACTGATTTACTGATTTATTGCTTTAAGGAAGGAAAAAATAACTTTTTAAGAAAATTTCAATCAAATTTTAGTAAAAGTTATTTTAAAACTTGATTGTTATAAAATTTATAAACAAAAGTATTAACAGTTAATTAATAAATTCTTTGTTCAAGAGATAATGATGTGATTTTATTAGAAGTTTTAGGAACTTGAAATAATGTTTAGTTATATTTTTTGAATGAGTACATATAAATGTGCATGTTTACTAAAACAAATGTTTTAATAACAATTATACGTTATATGGTGTAAGTGAGTATGCGTGGGTGTAATGTGTGTGTGTGTGTGTGTGTGTGTGGTGTGTGTGTGTAAATGTGTGTGCGAGTGTAAGTAAATCTGTGTGTGTAAGTAAATCTGTGTGTGAGTGTAAGTGTAAATGTAAGTGTCTAATGGATAATATGAAAGTGTCATAGTGAAATGTGTGTATAAGTTCATAGTGGAATGTGTGTATAAGTGTTAATTGTGTGTGTGTGTGTGTGACGTATGGTATAAGTTGTAAATGTAGTGTCTAGGTAAATGTAGTGGTCTAGTGAATGTGTGTATAAGGTCCATATTCAATGTTGGGTGTATAGTGTAAGTGGTGTGCGTGTTGTGTGTGTGCTGTGTGGTGTGTGTGTGGTGGTGTGAGAGTGAGAGCGTGTGTGTGTGTGCGTGTGTACTGTGAATTATCAAATGTGAAGTACCAATATTCTCGGATTAATAACAGTAAGTAAATAATAAAAAAATAAAAATAAAATAAGAAAAATAAATAAAAATAATAAAATAAAAAAAAATAATAATAAAATAATAAAAGTATTAAACAAAATAAACAACATAATGTTAATAAATATAACTAAGTTAAAGCAGAAAACATGAGAGTTCTTAAAAGTATATAAAGAGGTTAAAGCAGTAAAGCAGAGAGTTAAAGCAGCAAAGCAGAGAGTTAGAAGCAGTAAAGCAGTGAGTTAAAGCAGTAATAACTATTAGTTACAGCAGTCAAACATTCGTTCATTCATTAATTCCGTTTAAAACAAAGCATACTAATCCCCCCTTGGTGTTAGGTAACACCTCTATTGATTTTCTGATTTACTGCTTAAGGTATGTAATGTTTATAAATATATGAGTTAAAGCAGTAAAACATATAAGTTAAAGCAGTAAAAAATGAGTTTAAAGCAGTAAAACAATGAGTTAAAGCAGTAAAGCAGTAAAAACAAAAGCATACTACTATTCCCTTTGTTGTTAGGTAACACCTCTATTGATTTATGATTTTACTGGCTTTAAGGATGTAATGCTAATAAATACATGTGAGTAAGCAGTAAGACATATAGTTAAAGCAGTACAACATGCAGTTAAAGCAGTAAAACATGAGTTTAAGCAGTAAGCAGTAAAACAAAGCATACTAATCCCCCTCGGTGTTAGGTGATTTACTGATTTATGATTTACTGCTTTAAGGTATGTAATTTCATGGTTTTTTAAATAAAATTTCGTAACAAGTGTAGTAAAATAAAAATGTTTATTTATCAGACACTCTGGTTTTTTTTTCTTCTTACATACAATTTTTAAAAAATTAAAATTAAAAGTAAGTAAAAAGTATTAGTAAAAATAATGTTTATAAATACTCATGTTGTTAAATATAGTTCTGTAATGAAGTTACAGTTTAGGTTTCGCGAAAATGTTTTAATAAATAAATGTTTAGTAGAATAAATGAATGACCTCAATGTATACTTTGAAAAGAAATTCTTTGAAAAATGTTTAAGTATGAAATAAAAAAATGAATGACTTATAGTATCATATATTTTTCATTCGCTCGCGGGTCGCACCTACACGGGTGCGGGGCCTCCATCTTTTGCGGGGAGGGGGCTTGCTGCGGCCTGGTGGGGCGGCTTATGATCTAGAGGTAGACAAAAGATGAGGTAGACAAAAGATGAATCATCAATATAGGTGGTATTCAAAGATGACTTCAATCAAAGATGAGTCTCAAGATGAGGCACACAAGATTGAGCTGTCGAGTGGTGTGGAGGTAAGTGTAAGTGTACCTGGCGCGTGAGTTGTAAGTGTATATGGGCTCAGTGTAAGTGTCTATGGCGAGTGTAAGTGCCTATATAAATGTTATAAAAATACTAACTCATAGTAGGAAGCATTTTAGCAGATTGTAATTTACACCAATCGATTCCTCATCCCTTATTCACCTAGGGGTAGACACCCATATTAGGGCTATTCTAGCCTCAGGGGAGAAAAGGCCTGAAAAAAGTGGCACTCAGTTGGCACTATGTGGCATTCACTTGCACTATGTGGCACTCACATGGCACTCATTGGCACTCATCTGGCACTCACCTGGCACTCATCTAATACTCATAAAACACTAATAGACATCCCAAGATACTTCTTACGGTGATTGGGAACCATCAAAGCCATCAAGTTAGCGTGGGTCAAAATTGACCCACGGTATCTGGCAAATGTTAAGGTCGAAATATCATGGCCAAACAAGGTAAAGACATCAAAAAAGGGCTAAGCCCCTAAAGGAAGGACAAAAATTACCGTGGGTCAAAATTGACCCATGGAAGCCAAAAGGATTGGTCGTGTGTTTGTACGTGTGTATAAATGTACAATGTAAGTGCAGTATCTATGGGGAGTGTAAGTGTCATAGTGAAAGTGTGTGCTATAAGTGTGTTGTGTGTGTGTGTGTGCGTGTGTGTGTGCGGTGTGTGTGTGTGGTGTGTTGTGTGTGTGTGCGTGTAGGTGTTCAAGTTAGGCGATAGATCCATACATGCGTTTCAGTTAGGAAAGAAATATGTGCGGGTGGGGCCACGAGCTGGGCACGAAATTTGCGTGGGCAAAATTGACCATGGCTATATGGCAAGGTTAAGGTCGAAATATCATGGTTCAAACAAGGTAAAGACATCAAAAAAAGGGCTAAGCCTAAAGGGTAAGCCAAAAAAATTACCGTGGGCCAAATTGACCCATGGTATATGGCAAGGTTAAGGCCGAAATATCATTGTCAAACAAGGTAAAGACATCAAAAAATACGGCTAAGCCCATAAAGGAAGCTCAAAAATACCGTGGGCACAAAATGACCCATGGACGACCAAGGCTGGTCGAAAAAATTAGGGTGGGGTAAAATTGACCAAGGAAAGACAAAGGGTTGGTCGAAAATTAGGGTGGGCCAAAAATTGACCCATGGAAGACCAAAGGGTTAGCCGAAAAATTACCGTGGGCCAAAAATTGACCCATGGAACCAAAGGTAGCAAAAAATTTTCGTGGCCAAAATCTGACCTCATGGAAGACAAAGGGTAGCCAAAAATTACCGTGGGCCATAATTACCCATGGAAGACCAAAGAGTAGCCAAAAATTACCGTGCAAAAAGACCCATGGAGAAGATCAAAGGGTTGTCGAAATATCATGTCAATCAACAAGGTAAGACATCAAAAAGGGCTAGCCCCTAAGGAAATCAAAATTACCGTGGCAAAAATCTGACCCATGTCGACAAAATTAGGAGGGCGTAAAATGGGGGCAATGACGTACACGGTGCTGAGCAACCGTTTGGCGCAACCTTCTTCGAAGGGTTGCCAAAAATCAGGTTGCGGAAAAAAAGGGGTTGCCAAAAAATTAGGGTTGCAAAAAAATACCGTGGGCCAAAACTGACCATGAAGGACAAAGGGTTGGTCGAAAAAGGTCAAGGCCCAAAAAGGTCAAGGTCAGGTAAAATTCGAGCTCAAAAAAGGGTCGCGGTCAGAAAAGGTCAAGGGCAGTAAAAATTGGGTTATCTTTTTTGTTACCCCAAGGAGGCCTCCAATATGGAGTAAAAAATTTGGGTTGTCATTTTTTCCCCCAATCTCGGGGTCCAATATTCATCCCCTACTACTTATAGTGAT
>JABUQX010037928.1:82500-85000 GCA_015478945.1 Trachelipus rathkii
TATATATATATATTTTTATATATATAAAAATAAATAGTATATATATATATATAATATATTATAATATATATATACCTATATATTATATATATCCTATAATATATATATCATATATATTTATACTATATATATATATACTAATATATATATTATATATATATATATATATATTATATATAGTATATATTTATATATATATATATATATAATATATATATATATATATCCTTACTTGAATGAAAGGGGAAAAAATAATCTGATTGAGAGCTTTTCAAAATATAAAAAAAGATGCTACTTTATATATATATATATATATATATATATATATTTATAATATATCTTATATATATATATATATATACTATATATATATATATTATATATATATATTATATATATATATATATATATATATATATATATATATATATATATATATATATATTCTTGCTCTCTTAACAGCAAAATGATTTATATTTTCCTCTATTTACATTGTGTAGCTATGATGAACACTCATTAAAGCCAGTTCTGTTAGTCTTTCCACCCCTATATAATTGTGAAAGTTTGTTTATATCGATTCAAATGTGATTGTATTGATCAAATTTACTTTCAAAAACTTTTAAAATTTTAATAGATATCGATTGCATCACTTTACAAAAATTGGTAAGTAAGGATCTATGGCTCAAGAACTTACTCTCTAACTGGTTTGAAAAATTATCAAGAAAACGGATTGTAATTTCTTTTGTTTCTTTACCTTTAATCATTGATTTTGACCGAGAGATAATCTCATTTCTTCATTAATTAATTAGTATAAAGAAGAAAATTTTTTAAATCGATATTTTCGTGAAAATCTTTGCATTTATTTTCATTATGATTAAGAGAAGTTGCTATCATTAATGATAGAGACTGCGATACAGTACTTAATGGAAGAGTGAAGGCAAATAAAGTTGAAAGTCATAACTAAACTTATAACCAATTCCTTTGTGATTACAGATTTAAAAAGATTTGAGGTATTTGAAGAGGTTCAATTAATATCTTGATCCATCTCAAGCTTCTCTGTAGCTTCAACAATTGCTTTAAAAACTGTTCTAAATCATAATAATCCATCATAATTTTCCACCCGCCTTGTTTTGCACATTCGTGCTAGTTTTGTCCAGTAGTTGTCCGATTTGGTGATATAAAGTAGTGCCAAGTTGTTTTCACTGTGTCGACAGTTTCTAATTTGTTGTACTCCATTTGAATATGAACTGCAAATATGCGTACAATCTCACTTTATATTTAGACAGTATGAAAACCTCTAAAACTTTTATCATTGCTGCTGCGCCTTCGCTGTAGTTGTCCAATCAGAAGGTCACTATTTATTTCAACTCTAGTTGCCTCCGCTAGAGATTCTACTTTTGTGCTTTCAACTGATAATAAACCTAAAAAACTTTCAAGAGCCACAAATAGGAAAATGACAGGTGAAGTTAGGAATAAAGTTCAGGTCTTTGTAACTAAATGCTTGAAGAGAAGTTGGAGTAAGTTTACTAATTTGGCTAGGGGTTATTTCGAATGAGGTATGTGGAATAGGACCGGACAGCTAAGGGTTGAGAAACTAACTGGGAGGAGGAAGTGGAGATGGGTGGGAAACGAGTTGAAAAAAACCCACACAGATTTTCGGTAGGAACTAAAGGGAATGAAAATGGGAAACCAGCATGAATGGAGAGATCGCTATTGAAGGATAACGGAATGAACTGGAGAAAGCTCGATGGAAAATAAGAAGGTGAACACGGAAATAATTAAGCTATATATATATATATATTATATATATATATATATATATTATATATATATATATAATATATTAATATATATATATATTATATATATATATATATATTTATATTATAATATATTTATATATATAATATATATATATATATATTTCATTCTCACCACATAACTTCAATCCGAGAATGGAAAGGACCTCTAATCCCGAGATCGGGAAATATATATATATATATATAATATATATATATATATGTGAAGTTATGTTAACCTATCGTATGAATGTTGATTTTACTGTATATCGATATATATCGATAAAGATTATAAAACAATTTTTATTTTAATGTGAATAGAAGTTAAATTTAAAAGAAATAAAAAACACCAAAAAATGAGCGAAAAGTAGCTTCACTTGATTTATAAAAAAGATTAAAGTATAAATTTACATTTCTACTCGTAAATTATTAGTATTTAGCAGAAATGAATGTAAGTGACATATACGAAATTTGTTCAAGTGGCTGGTCACTTTTAAGTTTTTTTGCAATATTTTATTTCCAATTAATTGTGACGAATAAGAAATGTAACACATGCAATATTGAATGTGACATTAATTAAGAGAAAAGGCGAAAAGTTCTTTTTCCGTTGTCAAATATGTAACGTGAATTTTCAGACACTCCTAAAGCAATCCAACAAAATTTTCTTTAAAAAAAAAAAAAAAATAAAAAAATAAAAAAAA
>JABUQX010037929.1:0-12500 GCA_015478945.1 Trachelipus rathkii
TCAATTAACAACCAACCAAAAGAAGATACCTGACGGACTAAACTAGTACTTTGTAAACGTCGGTAAGCAAATCTTGAGAGAAAAAGCCCATAGTCAAACATCATTTGAAACTTTTCTTCCAATCTACGAGGCTTATTTTTCCTATGTTCATATCACAGACTCGGAGGTAAAGAAGTTAATCGCCAGACTAAAGAGCAAAAATTATGATGTTTATTCTAACCTCAATGACATCCTCAAACTCACTGCTGACATAATTACCACCCCTTTAAAACACTTGTTCATCGAATTATTTTTGACAGGAGTTTTTCCAAAAAATTTCAAGACAGCAAAAGTAAACCCAATACCTAAAAAAGGAGACCCTTCCCTAGCAAAAATATTATAGACCAATATCTACCACAAATACGATTAGTAAAATATTTGAAAAAATAATTTTCAATCAGTTAAGAGAATATAACAATCATCAAACAACATTCTCAACGACAACGACTGAAAATTTGGATTTAGAAAAGGAAGCTCAGCTTCTGATGCACTCATTTCTTTAACTGAAAAACTTTACAGAAATATAGAAAATAAAGACGCCTGCTATTATTATTAGATTTCCAAAAATCATTTGACATGATTGATCATGACATACTATTAAGTAAAATGAACAAAATGAGCACTGAGGGGACTAACTTACAATGGTTTAAAAGCTACTTAATGGAGAGATCTCAATACTTAAAACTAAGGAAAGCAGATTCAATCACACTTCAAAAATCAACTGGCATACTCCAGGGCTCAATTCTGGGACCGTTTCTATTTACGTTAGATACTAATGATCTTTATTACAAAACTTTACAGGAATATAGATAATAAAGACTCCTCCTTGCTATTATTAGATTTCACAAAAGCTCTCGACATGATTGATCATGACATACTATTAAGTAAAATGAACAAAATGGGCATTGACAGGACTAACTTACAATGGTTTAAAAGCTACTTAAAGAAGAGATCTCAATACGTAAAACTAAGGGAATTAACTACAATTTAGTCATTATAATTATTATTATTAGTAGTAGTTTTATTATTACTGTTAATTTATTATTATTATTATTATTATTATTATTATTATTATTATTATTATTATTATTATTATTATTATTATCATTATCATTATCATTATCATTATCATTATCATTATCATTATTATTATTATTATTATTATTATTATTATTATTATTATTATTATTATTATTATTATTATTATTATTATTATTTTTATTATTATTACTGTTCTTATTATTTTTATAATTGTTAAACTTGTTCCTATTATTTTTTAAATATTATTATTATTATTATTATTATTATTATTATTATTATTATTATTATTATTATTATTATTATTATTATTATTATTATTATTATTATTAATGTTGTTGTTGTTGTTGTTATTATTATTATTATTATTATTATTATTATTATTATTATTATTATTATTATTATTATTATTATTATTATTATTATTATTATTATTATTATTATTATTATTATTATTATTATTATTATTATTATTGCAGTAATTTAGGAATTCAACATCAGCCTTTGATTTTATAAAAGTTTTTGATTTCATTTCTAACCTTCCAAATATTTATTTTTGTACATTATTTAGTTTCCTTAAAATAATTTTTGAAAATAATTTACAAGAGAAGAAGAATATACATTTACATAGATTTCCCGACGCGTTTCGTCTCCATACTTGAGACATCTTTAGAGGATTATTTCTTGTAAGCGAATGAGTGTTTTATTTATTGATATATAATAAGTAAATCAAATAATATTTAGTCTGACTGATAATACATTAAATTTTATGTTAATGTCTTGTCTACGTGCTTTGATGTAGAAGGCCTCCGCAATTTTAAGTTTCTGGACTTCACACGATCCATATAATATTGTGAAGTGTTATATTACCTATAGTTGATTGACCATGTACCGTGTTGAAATATTCAAAGATTTTGCTGGGACTGTAGCGATGTTGATATGTCCTATCCGACAATCTATTCGTCTTGTAACCAATATATGTCGACGTACAGTCTGACTCAGGGCAGTTAAATTGGTACACAACGTGATAGTTGTCGGGCAAAGCATCTATTGTGCTAAAGGAGGATGACAGTTATTTGGACTTATGGTATAGTCTGACTTTAATTTTTGAGGTGTTTTTAGTTTTGAGGTAAGAGTTCAAAATATTACGAAGGTACTTCTCTCCCTTATTGAAGTCTATAGCACTGGAAGTTTTAAAGAAGAAATTTATCGAATTTTTCCGATTATTTTTACTTGCTTTAATATATAATTTTGTAAGGGTTTTATTAATTTAGTGTTCAACTGAATATTGTGGATGATCACAGTTAATTAAATTTTACTTAATGCGGCAAATTTCTTCATCAAAACTTTTCCAAGTTGAACATAAGTTATATGCTCTGTAAACTAGTTTACAGAGCATACAAAAAAACAAACTTACCAACCCCCCCCCCGTAGGAGTAACCCCCTTTCAGGTGGACCCAACGAGAAAGATCCTTGGGTAACTTGGGGCTAACGGCAAATCCGCTGGCTGGCCTGGCCTATCGCAGTAGCCGGAGTTTTTCCCATTAGCAGCAAGCACGCTACCAATGTACTCATTAATATCTGAGTGGGACGAAGCTAGAGATAATAGAGAATAACTCACATTCTCTCGCTCCAACCCAGTCTCGAACCTGGGCCTCCTCGCTTCTAGACGAGTGCTCTACCACTGAGCTACGAACGTTCAAATTGCAATGTTTTGATATCATACAGAATATTCACTATTCAGTTCTTGAAGGTAAGAGAATATAGAGTTACTGTTGAAGTCGTGGGATAGCCATTTTGAAGGTGTTTTGGGCCATAGTGTAGGGAAATGTCGACGGCAAATGAGTCCAGTTGAGGACATTCTATGAAGATGTTGTGAATAGATTGTGGGATGTGGCGACGGCAGAATTTGTAAAAGGGGGATGATCAAGAGAGATGTAGTTTATGTGCGTGATATTAGTGCTGTCAATGCAAAGGCGTGCGAGGATCACTTTTTTGCAAGCGATTTCGTCGGTGAGATGAAAACCATCCACCAATGTTCGGTTTTAAATTTTTAAGTTTCACCCCTCGCTGATCACTCGCCCAGTACTCCTGCCAGTAAGACCGGAACCTTGTCGTTGAGCAGGGTAATTATTAGTTGAAGAGAGGTAAACTTTTCGAATGGCATCCGAAAGATACATAGAACAGCAACGGAAAAAAGAGGATGCCATTCCAGCTTCTCTGTCAGCGATTGCGTTGCCAGTCAGCCCTGCATGAAAGGGGTCCAACAGAGTGTTATTTTTTTCCTGCGAGTGTGAAGCAGGCGGCGAAATTGTGTTAATACCATTGTGCTAACATAAGGGTGGCCTTGGTTATGGAATAATATTCGAGAAAGAGCGATCATTATAGTTATTAATTTTGTAGTAAAAATTGAAGCATGAAGGGGGAGGGCATGGGAAAGGTTGTGGTCGGGGTAAATAGCAAAGGCGCCTACGCTGTCTCCTGTTTTAGAACCGTCAGTAAACACTGGAGAGAATCTCCTTCAGACTAGTAAATTGCCTTTAGCAAAGCATCGGAGTGGCTGAATTTTAAGAGAGAAGTTAGGACCTGGCAAATGATGGGGGCAGGGAATAGCCAAAGTGTATATACCCTTCATCGTAAAAGAACGGCATCACCTTTTGTAAAGGGATGTTGAGGAAGATAAGAATCTCACAAACTGTGTTTGCAAATAAAAAGTAAAGAGAATTCTGAGGTATCCCATCCAGAATCGGTGTTAGAGAAAATGGTATTAGGGTTTAAAGATAAGAAAATTTGTGCACATGATGTATTCCCTTCCCAGAGAGAGCGGCATCAGATCGGCTTCAACTTTGAGGCTAGTAGTAACAAGGGGATATTGTTCGTGTCCCAGGCCCCCGCAGAATCCTAGGATTTTGGCCTTGACCTTTTTTGACCTTGACCTTTTTGGGCAACCTGAATTTTTTTAGCCCAAATTTTACCTGACCTTGACCTTTTTTGGCCTTGTAATTTTTTTGGTCTTGACCTTTTTTGGCCTTGTATTTTTTTGGCCTTGACCTTTTTGAGCCCCTTCGAAGAAGGGGCTTGCCTCCGTCGTACGTATTGACCCCTATTTTTGGCCCCCCTTTGGTCTTCTTTGGATCAATTTTGGCCCACGCTAATTTTTGGCCTTGTAGCTTTTTGATGGCTTGACCTTGATATTTCTGACCTTGATGCCATTTCTGACCTTGATACCGTATCCTAACTTGAGCACACACACACACATACCCCTACACACACCCCCACACCACCACACACACACACACGAGGTCACGACTTTCCACCATCACTCCTGCTCCCGTCCCAAGCAGCCCTTATTGGCTCAACCCTTACCGTCTTTATCTGTTCGAGTTCCACTTTGGTCATAAATCAAAATATATAAACCCAGATACAATACGAACACCCACCACTCGGGCAAGTTTAGGAGATTTAGTCCACAGATCCAAACGTGAGATCTGAGGATGAGATATTTTTAAATCAAGTCAATATAAGCGTGCCCGGGGAAGCCTAATAATAATAATAATAAAATAATAATAATAATAATAATAATAATAATAATAATAATAATAATAATAATAATAATAATAATAATAATAATAATTATAATAATTGTAATAATTATAATAATTATAATAATATATATATATATATATATATATATATATATATATATATAGTATATATATATAATATATCTATATTATATATATATATATTATTTTATATAATATATATCATTCATATCATATATATATATATATATATACCCTATTTATATATATATTTTTTACTATAATATATATATCTATATCTTACAAATTTTTATATATAAGGATAACAGAGAGAGAGAGAGAAGAGAGAGAGAGAGAGAGAGAGAGAGAGAGAGAGAGAGAGAGAGAGAGAGAGAGAGAGAGAGAGAGAGAGAGAGAGAGATTTTTGTCTGCGCGCGCATTTCGATGCAGTTACTTTGCTATCATTTCTTTGCGCGCGCCCTCAGGCGCAATATTTCCGCGTACCCGCCCGCCGCGTGCGCCCGCAGGCGCAATATTTCCGCGTACCCGCCGCCGCGTGCGCCCGCAGCCGCAACCCTCCGCGCGAATGAAAAATATATTACTATGAGTCATTCATTTTTATTTCAAACTTAAACATTTTATTAAAAACATTTTCGCGATCCTAAAACTGTAACTCATATAACAGACCTAACTTATACTATTTACACATATTTCATAGTTGTGATATCAATGTAAACTATTCAAAAAATTTCTTTTCAAATATACTATGAATCATTCATTTTTACTTCATACTTAAACATTTTTTATTAAAAACATTTACATTACAACCCTTAAAGCTGTAAAACAGTAAATCAATAACTCAAATGCCTAGCAACAGAGGGAAGAGTAAGGCTTTGTTTTACTGATTTGCTGATTTACTGTTTTAACTCATATATTTATTAACATTATTTATTCTTTTATATTTTTTACTTAATACTTTTTAATTTATAAATTTTTAAAAATTGTATGTAAGAAGAAAAAGACAGAGTGGATAATATATAATCATTTTATTTTACTGCTTTAACTCATATATTATTAACATTACATACCTTAAAGCACTAAATCAGTAAAATCAATAGAGGTGTTACATAGCAACAAGGGATTAGTATGCCTTTTGTTTTTACTTGCTTTACTGCTTTAAACTCCATCTGTTTTATGCTTTACTGCTTAACTCATATGTTTTACTTTGCTTTAACTCATATGTTTTTACTGCTTTAACTTATATATTTATTAACATTTACATACCTTAAAGCACTAAATCAGTAAATCAATAGAGGGTGTTACATAGCAACAAGGGGATTAGTATGCTTTGTTTTATGCTTTAACTGCTTTCAACTCAATATGTTTTTAACTGCTTTAAACTGCTTACTCATATGTTTACTGCCTTTAACTCATATGTTTTACTGCTTAATCATATATTTATTAACATTACATACCTTAAAGCACTAAATCAGTAAATCAATAGAGGTGTTACATAGCAACAAGGGGATTAGTATGCTTTTGTTTTACTGCTTTACTGCTTTAACTCATATGTTTTACTGCTTTAAACTGTATGTTTTACTGCTTTAACTCATATGTTTTAACTGCTGTTAAACATGTTTTAAACTGGCTTTAACTTCTATATGTTTTAAACTGCTTTAACTCTGTTTTACTGCTTTAACTCATATGTTTTCTGCTTTACACTCAATGTTTTACACTGGCTTTAACTCAATGTTTTACTGCTTTTAACTCATATGTTTCCTGCTTTAACTCCATATATTTATTAAAACATTATGTTTCTTTTATATTTTTTATTTTGTTTTTATTATTTTTATTTATTTTTATTATTTTTTTTTTATTTTTATTATTTTATTTTTATTTTATTATTATTATTTTATTTTTATTATTATTTTTATTATTATACTTAGTGTTATTTACTTCATGCCTATTGTTATTATTATTTAACACAACACACACACCACAACACACACACACACACACCACACACCACACACACACATACACGCGCGCGCACGTCTGTTTAAAACATATCGAAATAAGTTCTTTTGTATGAACATAAGGTATAATTTATTAAAAACATTTTATGTTTTAATTAATCACGTACATTATATTACTCATTCAATTATAACTAAATTATTTCAAAAGTTTCTTAAAAACTTCTATAATAAAATCAATCATTATCTTTGAACAAAGAATTTATTAATAACTGTTAATACTTTTGTTTATAAATTTTATAACTATTAATAGTTTTAAAATAAATTTTACTAAAATTTTAGTGAAATTTTATTAAAAACATATATTTTACGTACCTTAAAGCAATAAATCAATAAATCAGTAAGGCAAGCCCCTAGCACCCCTCTACACCGAGCTATGCCAAAGTTTGTGTTCTTATTGACTTATCTACATTACATCATCTTTAGCCGTTAATAAGTACTAGAAAATAACAAAAATAAGTTCTTCTCTGCTAGCATAAACATGTAATTTTATTAAAAATCAATAATAGGTTTTATTCAAAATAAAATTATTACCACTTACATTTATACTTATTCCGCATCATTGTTAACTAAAAATATTTCAAAGTTTTTTAAATAATTCGGATTTTTCTTTATTATTATCTATGTACATTGACAATCCAACACGAGAAAACACAACAACCCGCACTCCTTACAGATACGAAACTGACCTCTATCTGTAAAAATTGTGTTTGAGTAAACACTTAGGCCTAAATTTAGGATAATCCTTTTTGTACCCCGGGGCGATTTAGGCCTAATACCAGGTCAAAATATATTTCAAACTGACCTCTTTCTGTAAAATGTGGTGCAATAACTACGTTAATAACTACTTCAGGCTAAATTTAGGATAAACCTTTTTTTTGTATCCAGGTTTGATTTAAGCCCTAATACCATGGGAGGTCAAAAGGTAATTCCCTAACAGACAAGATCGAGGAATCAATGTTTTATTATTTCAAACTGAAACATGCTGGATCGGTAAGATCCTTTAAGCAGGTAAGAAGGAAATGTTTTCCTTTCTTGTGAGTGGATGGAGTAATCCTTATCTCTATATGACTGCGCATGTGATTGGTCGAGAATTATTTTATCGCTTTTTGCCTTTTAGGTATGTAAAAACATGTTTTTTTCATATCCTGAGCCTTATCTGTGATTGGGTAAAATTATCCTAGTTCTTTAAACTTATATTTGAGCAGGAATGTTTTAGACCCAAACTCATTTTAAAATCATACTCGTTTTGGCTGTTAAGCGGTGCACAAGTTCTCTGATTTGTAATAAAAGTGTTCTATTTTCACTAAGTGTTTCATGCTTCACCTTAACAGGTATAACCTCAATAACTAGACATTTACAGTGGGACATCTAAGATCCCCGGAAGTAGGTTTCATTCTTATATAACAGAAAACCGCCGATGTTTGAATTTTTCAAAGTGTGCTACCCAATCACCATGTTATACCAATCGTATTTTCGTGAGTCCAGTGAATTACTTTGTATATGTAATCACACTGAAGAGTGGCTTACAGAATACTTTAAACCAAGCTCAGCTTTAAACTGGACCGAAACAATTATTAGCCTGTGCGAAGAAACCAGCGATAAGCAACTTACTCTAGCATTTTATAAACATCAAAACATAATCAGTTTGGAAGTTAGATTATGTGAGAGAAATAATGAATCAGCCGTATTTGAACCTACATCATATGGATTCTACATTTCAGGCCTAACGCAGTTGAAATATATGTTAGAGGTCCGTAGGCGAATGTTAATGCAGATGAAGAAGACATATGTGTTATCTAATTACGTAACCGTAATTCATTAATGTTATACCAAGAATACTACGCATTTAAGAAAACCTTGATCGATGATCCTACGCTCATCATCGATCGCTTCCTAAGTTCTATAGACGTACAGAAATTCATTTATCTGCTTAGAAAACAATGGCAAGAAAGTATTTATGCAGGTGATCCAGAATGTAAATATACTATGATATCTGAGAGGGAACTTTTTACATATGTGTTAACTGAAGGTATTACTGAGATACGAAACTATATCATCGATAATGATATAAATGATTGGCATATTTGTAAAGATTTAGAGAGTTTTAATATAAAATAGGTATAAAGATCATTTGAAAAATGTATGTGGTAGTCTTTTATATATATATATATATATATATATATACAATTATAAATATATATAACACTCTTGTATATATTTAATGTTATACTTTATATATATATATATATATATATATATATATATATATATATATATATATAATATATATATATATATATATATATATATATTATATATATAATATATATTATATATATATATATATATTATAATATATATATATAAATCATTGTAAGTTAAGATTATTAAATTTCTAATTTTTATATAGTAAAGTTTTTATTATCCTTATTTTACTCTCTTAAATAAATATTTACATTGTATGTTAAGAGTTTAAATAAACGAAACTTAGGCTCAGGATATGAAAAAAACATGGTTTTTACATACCTAAAAGGCAAAAATGATAAAAATAATTCTCGACCAATCACATGCGCAAGGTCACATAGAGATAAGGATTACTCCATCCACTCACAAGAAAGGTAAACATTTCCTTCTTACCTGCTTAAAGGATCTTACCGATCCAGCATGTTTCAGTTTGAAATAATAATAACATTGATTCTCGATTCTTGTCTGTACTGGAATTACCTTTTGACCTGGTATTAGGCTTAAATCAACCCTGGATACAAAAAGGTTTTAAATCCTAAATTTAAGGCCTAAATTAGGCCTAACGTAGTTATTGCACCCATTTTACAGAAAGAGGTCAGTTTGAAATATATTTTGACCTGGTATTAGGCCTAAATCGCCCCAGGGTACAAAAAGGAAATTATCCTAAATTTAGGCCTAAAGTAGTTACTTTCAACACATTTTACAGAAAGAACGGTCAGTTTCGTATCTGTAAGGAGTGCGGGTTGTTGTGTTTTCTCGTGTTGGATTGTCAATGTACATAGATAATAATAAAGAAAAATCCGAATTATTTAAAAAACTTTGAAATATTTTTAGTTAACAATGAGCGAATAATATAAATGTAAGTGAATAATTGTTATTTTTGAATAAAAACCTAGAATGATTTTAATAAAATACATGTTATGCTAGCAGAGAAGAACTTATTTTGTTTTTTTATACTTATTACACGGCTAAAGATGATGTAATGTAGTAAGTCTATAGAACAAAACTTGGCATAGCTCGGTGTAGAGGGGTGCTAGGGGCTTGCCTTACTGGATTATTGATTTTTATTTGCTTTAAGGTACGTACAATATATGTTTTTAATTGAATTCCAGAAATTTTGATAAAAAATTATTTTAGAAAATTGAAATCAAGAGAAAATTTAAGTTTCTAATCCGAAAGAAATATGACTAGTAAAAAAGAAATTCGGTGTTCAAAAAGATATGATTGATTATTATAGAAGTTTTAAGGAATTGTTTGTCGTATAGGTTTATATAATTGAACGACTAATTTCGATGTATCGTTAATTTAAAACAGAAAATGTTTTAATAAATTATACGTTATGTTCATACAAAGAACTTATTTGATTAATCGTATGATGTGTGTGTGTTGTGTGTGTGTTGTGAGGGGGGGGGGGGGGGGGGGGGGGGGGGGGGGGGGGGGGGGGCGGGGGGTGTGTGTGTGTTGTGTGTGTGTGTGTGTGTGTGTGTGTGTTGTTCTGTGTTAAATGAATAATAACATAGGCATGAAAGTAAATAACACTTAAGTATATAATAATAATAAAAATAAAAAATAATAATTGTAAAAAAAAAAAAAAAATAATAAAAAAAAAAAATAAAAAATAATAAAATAAAAAAGTATTTAAAACAAAATAAAAATTTAAAAGAAACATAATGTTAATAATATATGAGTTAAAGCAGTAAACATATGAGTTAAACAGTAAAACATGAGTTAAAGCAGTAAACAATGATTAAAGCAAGTAAAAACAATATGAGTTTAAAGCAGTAAAAACATGAGTTAAAAGCAGTAAAACATATGAGTTAAAGCAGTAAAACATGAGTTAAAGCAGTAACATATGAGTTAAAGCAGTAAAAAACATGAGTTAAAGCAGTAAAACATATGAGTTAAAGCAGTAAAGCAGTAAAACAAATGAGTTAAAGCAGTAAAACATGAGATAAAGCATAAAGCAGGAAGTTAAAGCAGTAAAGCAGTAAAACAAAAGCATACTAATCCCCTTGTTGCTATGTAACACCTCTATTGATTTACTGATTTAGTGCTTTAAGGTATGTAATGTTAATAAATATATGAGTTAAAGCAGTAAAACATATGAGTTAAAGCAGTAAAACATATGAGTTAAAGCAGTAAAGCAGTAAAACATATGAGTTAAAGCAGTAAAGCAGTAAAACAAAAGCATACTAATCCCTTGTTGCTATGTAACACCTCTATTGATTTACTGATTTAGTGCTTTAAGGTATGTAATGTTAATAAATATATGAGTTAAAGCAGTAAAACATATGAGTTAAAGCAGTAAAACATATGAGTTAAAGCAGTAAAGCAGTAAAACATATGAGTTAAAGCAGTAAAGCAGTAAAACAAAAAGCATACTAAATCCCCTGTTGCATGTAACACCTCTAATTGATTTACTGATTTAGTAGCTTTAAAGGTATGTAAATGTTAAATAAATATATGAGTTAAAGCAGTAAAACATATGAGTTAAAGCAGTAAAACATATGAGTTAAAGCAGTAAAGCAGTAAAACATATGAGTTAAAGCAGTAAAGCAGTAAAACAAAAGCATACTAATCCCCTTGTTGCTATGTAACACCTCTATTGATTTACTGATTTAGTGCTTTAAGGTATGTAATGTTAATAAATATATGAGTTAAAGCAGTAAAATAAAATGATTATATATCATCCACTCTGCCTTTTTCTTCTTACATACAATTTTTAAAAATTTATAAATTAAAAAGTATTAAGTAAAAAATATAAAAGAATAAATAATGTTAATAAATATATGAGTTAAAACAGTAAATCAGCAAATCAGTAAAACAAAGCCTTACTCTTCCCTCTGTTGCTAGGCATTTGAGTTATTGATTTACTGTTTTACAGCTTTAAGGGTTGTAATGTAAATGTTTTTAATAAAAAATGTTTAAGTATGAAGTAAAAATGAATGATTCATAGTATATTTGAAAAGAAATTTTTTGAATAGTTTACATTGATATCACAACTATGAAATATGTGTTAAATAATAATAATAATAGGTCTGTAATGAGTTACAGTTTTAGGATCGCGAAAATGTTTTTAATAAAAATGTTTAAGTATGAAATAAAAATGAATGACTCATAGTATATATATTTTTCATTCGCGCGGGAATATTGCGCCTGCGGGCGCACGCGGCGGCGGGTACGCGGAAATATTGCGCCTGCGGGCGCACGCGGCGGGCGGGTACGCGGAAATATTGCGCCTGCGGGCGCTCGCGGCGGGCGGGAACGCGGATTCGGAGGCCTTTGTGCGGAGGGCGCATGCTGCGCCCTGCTTCTTACGGTGATTGGGTCCCATCAAAGATGAACAATCAATAAATCTGAGTCATCAAAGATGAACCGACAAAGATGACTTCATCAAAGATGAATCATCAATATAGGTGGTATCAAAGATGAGTCATCAAAGTTGAGTCATCAAAGTTGAACCTATAAAGTTGAGTCATCAAAATTGAGCCATCAAAGATGAGGCATCAAAATATCGAGTGTGTGAGTGTAAGTGTAAGTGTATCTGTGTGTGAGTGTAAGTGTATATGGGTTAGTGTAAGTGTCTATGGCGAGTGTA
>JABUQX010037929.1:20000-25000 GCA_015478945.1 Trachelipus rathkii
TCTTCTCCACTGTATTGAATATTATTTCATCGGATTAAAATAAAGAATTTGTATTATTAATTTTTTTTCCTATATATTATTTATATATATATTTATATATAATTTTTAATAATTTTTATTAATATTTTTTCCTATATATTAACTTCATATTTGTAACCGTTTGTGTAATTGACAAATGACAAATATACGTATATTGTATATATAATATTAATTTTATACAATTTTATACATATATATATTATATATATATATATATATATATATATATAATATATATATATATATATATATATATATATATATATATATAATATATATATATATATATATATATATATATATATATATATATATATATATATTAGTTCCCCTTTCAAGCTAGTTTTCTTCAAAATGTTGAAAAAAGATGCCAAATACTTTATGCATATATATTTTTTATATATATAAATATTTACAATCATCTTGTGTTTGTTTTTGATTTCACTATGTCAAATTAAATTAAACGTTAAATTTTCTAATTTCTAACAAAATAAATAATTATCTTGACGAACTAATTTAGTTTAAATTAAAATTTAACATAAAACTAAATTCATAGTTGCCAACTATCACAACTCTGAAAAAATTTTGAATGCTTCGATCAGTTGAATTCAGTTCTTGTTTTCTTTGCCTGTGTTGACAAATTGATATTGAAAAATTCAAAAATTATTTGTTGTTTATTTATATATATATATTCAATATTGCTCAAAAATTAAAGAATTTTTAATTGATGGAGTGGAATATGAATTAAAAGAGGATTATTTTAAAATCCCTTGCACTTCGTCATTACTAGATATTTATCTTGTAGGCAATGTTTCTACAAAAGTAAAAAAGTGGCCAATGAAAGAAATTAATTGTAAATGCGCTAAAATATCGGTTGGAAATAACCAATATTTAGTTTTTCCTCTCATACATAGTGAGAAATAAAAATAAAATAAAAACTTACGTATATATGTAAAGTACTATTTATAAGGTAGTGTAATAGACTAAATATATTGCAGTTAAATATATTTTGAAAGATGCCTTCATTCATCAAAAATGAAAATTATTACATTATTGAATTTGAAGATGGAATTCAGTTAATTCCAAGAAACTGACTGGTTGGTGATTAGGCATACTGGCCCAACTTTACAAATATAAACAGATATGAAAAAGCTGTGAAGGAGATGGAGGAGGTACAGGAACATTGGAAAAAATATAAAGTCAAGAACATAGTTTGTAAAGCAATGTAAGTAGATCTTTAAAACCATATTTAATATTTCCTTTTGAGATTAATCTTAAAATTATAGCATATAAATCAATCAATTGTATTCAATGACATTATTTTAACTTAATACTATAATAATAATATATAATATATATATATAATATTAAATATAATATACTATATATATATATTATATATATATATATAATTAGTATATATATTATAGTTATATACTATATATAATATTATATATATATAATATAATATATCACATATATATCAGGGTTTGGTTATTCTTTTCCGATAAGAAAAATACATAATAAAACATTATTGATAAAATTAGTAAATAATCCTAATTATTGCCTAATACAAGTAAATATAATTATTATTTAGTTAATTAAGTTATTTAATTATATAGCTACTCTATATACTGTTAAAATCTGAGTAATTCTTAATTTTTAATTTATTTCCTTATGAAAAATGATTTGTAAACTCACATTGATGAATTTGCCTTATTATATCAGATGAATATACTTATCTATTTGATCAAGGTGATAACTAGGAATAATTATTTAATTTAGAAAAAAAAAATTGCTTAAAAAATCAAAAAAATCATGATTTTTTTTCATAAAAAAAGTAATATTGATATAATCAACTGATTAAATCAATTTAATTTAATCAGTGCCAACCCTGAATATAATATATATATTATATATATATATATATATATATATATATATATATATATATTAATTATATTTATATATCTATATATATAATATATATATATATATTATATATATATTATATATACCTATATATAATAGTATATCTTACTTACATCTTACATCCTCTCCATAAGGCTCATGGAGGGGGTGAGAGGATATCTGACTTGTCAGTGGGGCCAACCTCCGCTTCCATTGTGTTCTATCGATCACGATCCCATTCGCCATCAGCTCATCCATTGCAGGCATCTGGTGTCTCCTTAATGAATCCTCCACTGTGTCCCTCCATCTCTTCCGTGGTCTTCCTCTCGGCCTCACTCCCTCCGGTCTCCACCTCCACTTCCTACTGGCAACTCTCTCTTCCTGCATCCTCTCTAGGTGTCCCCACCATCTTAGTCTGGCTGCGTCCACCTTATTCATCATGGGTTTCACACCCACGCTCTCCCTCACTGTCTCGTTTCTCACTCTGTCTCTCCTCGTCTTTCCAATCACCGTCCTCAACACATTCATCTCCGCTGTCTGAATTCTACTCTCCTCTCTCCCTGTCATGCTCCATGTCTCTGCCCCATGCAACAGTATTGGTGTCAACACTCCCTCGTATATTGCTCTCTTCACTTTTTGTTCATATATTTATCTTTCAAAGATGTGTAGGTATGCTCCGCTCTTACCAGTCCTAGCATACCGCTCAAATTCCTACTAGTATTCCTTTGCACACCCGCCTTCTCTTCCAAAATGTGCTTCCTAGGTATTTATATCTGTCCACAACATTTTTAATCTCCCTACCGTCTACCTCCACTATCAACTCCTTCTCCTCCTCCCTCTGCTTACTAACATTATTTCTGTTTTCTCCACATTAACATATTTAATCCAGCTTCTCCGTCAATTTTTCTGCGAACAAGCACCATTTGCCCTCACCTCTCACCACTCCCTCCAACACAAGGCAAATCCATCTGTATACCATGATGTCTCCGTCAATCTCCTCTAAAAAACATGCTCTTTTAAACCTCTTATGACTGTGTCCAAAAACGCTATAAACAGTATCGGCGAAACAACACACTACCTTGCCTTACTCCAATTTTTACCTCAAACCATTCCTCGTTTTTTATATCCTGTTCTTTCCTACTTAAGCTATTCACATATGTACTTCTTACCGCCCTTATCAGTCTGTCATCAACTTCATAATATCCTCTTCCAGAACTCTCCATAGCTCTCCCTGGGTACAGGTGTCAATGCATTTCTTCAAATCTATGAAAGGCGATATATGCCTCCCTTGTATGTATCCCATGTCTTATTTTCCATGTAATCATTCTCATGCGAAAACATAAATCTGTAGTACTTCTGCCACCTTCTGTACCCATACTGCTCTTCACCTAATTTCGGCTCTATTTTTGATCTTAATTTACCTATTTTAATATTCTTATCATATAATTTAGCCATGTGATCCATTTAGGTGAGATTTCCCCTTCTTATGAGATTTTTAAAAATCATCCTGGCACTTTCCCTTACTCTTTATAAATGGGAACGTTATTGACCTTGCTCCCAATCCTGTCCGGTCACCCTACTTGCTCCAATCCCTTGTTTAGGAACGACCTGTTCAGAAATCTCAGCATCAAGGCTCCCAGCTCCTCTCCTCCCTCCTCCTTCAGCAATTCAATATGTATCCCATCCTCAAACTAGGAGTCTTTCGCTCTTCATTTTCCCTAACGCCTCCACAAATTCCTCCTCCGTTATTCCCTCCTCCTCCACTCCCTCTTCGTTTCCTCTCCTCCTCCTCTCTCTCCCCTTCCTCTTCTGACTGCACTTCCACATTCAATAATATAATATAGTTATATATTTAAGTGATATATTATATATGTTATATATATATGATTAGTTTATTATTAATATATATATATATTTATTTATATAATAATTATATAAAATATATATATAATAAATTAATTTAATAAAATAAAATTACGAGATGTAGGTGACAATCCGCATGGGAGATCGCCATCTGGTAAATCCAAAAAATCTCTGTAAAAACACCGCATCTGCAATTCCACAACTTTCAATAGACATCCGCATCCACACTTTGTCATGAAGATGCGGATCTGAAATATATATATATAAAATATATAATATATAGTCGGAATATGATATAGAATAATAGTATGTAATTAATATATTATATTATATATATATGTATAGTATATAATAATATATAAATATAATATATATTATAATATATATATATATCTGCAGTTTCCATATATATACTTCAATAAAAGTTTTTTTTTTTAATTTATCTTTGTTATTTATTTGCGAGATCGAAGATGTGATAAAATCTGACATCGCGCATTCAACATCCGCAACTGCAGATAATAGCAAAATATCAACAACCTGAATGATGTGGAGTCAAAAAAATTTGACATCCGATACATCAATAATATTAGGTATATATAGCTATATATATATAGTATATATATTAATATATATATATATTATAATTATTATATAATATATATATATATATATATTAATTATATATATATATATATATAATATATATATATTATATATATATATATATAATACATAACAAAGGAAATCTAAATTAAAATATATGCATTAGGCTGGCCAGACGTCCCGTATTTTGCGGGACTGTCCTGCATTTCACTATTTTTTTTTAGATCTTCTGTCCCGCAAAAATCTTTACCCAATGCAGGACAGTGTAAAGTCCAAGTACAATTCTGGTTCAAATTAAGTACGTAAATATTGATTTATTAGACTTATAAAGAGTTATTTCTTATTTACTACTACATTTGATTGTATATTTTTTTGTTATAAAATATAATATAATAATATATATATATTATATATATATATATATTAATATATATATATATATCATAATATATATTATTTCTTATTTACTACTATATTTGATTAAATTATTTTTGGTTATAATATATATAATATATGCTTGCCTATAGGCTATACAGGCTATACTGTATAATTTATAAAGTATAGCCTAGGCATGAAGATGATTG
>JABUQX010037929.1:30000-32500 GCA_015478945.1 Trachelipus rathkii
TTTTATCCGGTACAGCACGTACCCTAACCCCCTTACCTTTGGAGCTAAAAGGGAAAACAAAAATGAAGATGAATTTGAATACGAATACTGAAAGAGAAAGATTGGAAGATTGTGTTTACCGTATGAGTCATTAATAAATGATTTTGAAATGTAAGGTGAAATAAAATTATGATATCTACTTGACTCTTTGATGTGCACATGGAGCATGTGATATATGCGTAGTTTGAAGCCGAGATGCAAGGGAAAGCATTCGATTGACCTTAAAGGAAAATAAATATATATTTCAAGCTTTTATGCAGATGACTGGAGAATCTGTATGAAAGGAAGCGTAGATTTCATGTGTATATAAAGTTGATTTTGGTTTCCTTTTCTATAGGAAACGTAACGAACACCCATGCTCAGATACGCTTACTCAAGAATAATCAGGGAGAATCTCGAGGATGAAGATAAGGTGGAACTTCGCGCAAAAATTGATTATTGATTTTTTTTTTAATTAATTCATAAGAATACTTGCTAATTTCTGTAATTAAATAACGATATTGAAACTAAAAGATAACAAAGTTTATAGTAAATTAACAGTGTAGATTTGAATAGTCCAAATGTTTTAAACAATTAATAATTTCTTCTCTCTCTCTCTCCTCTCTCTCTATATATATAATATTATATATATATATATATAATATATATAATATATATAATATATATATATAATATATATATAGTAAAGATATATATACTATATATTATATATATTATATATATCATATTTATTCACTCTTTTCCAATCTCCCATGTAGGGCTTTCGCCCTGTCAGTTGGACCAGCATTTTCTTCCTTCTGGTCCAGAAACTCTTGATCCTAGAGCACTCTAGAAAAACGTTTCTCGGCGCAATGGTTTCCGATGCTAGTCCTTGAGTTATACACTCAGGTAGGGTTTCACCCTTTCAGTGGAACTAGCATCTTCTTCCATTTAGCCTCGAAACTCGTTCTCCCAGAGCTCTTCAGAAGATAGTGCCTCTAGGCCATAAGATTCTAATGCTGGTCCAGGAGTTCTGCACGCATAAAAGTAAAATACCAGGTTGCTAGCCCTGTCGCCCCTGAACTATGCGAAGAAAGAAAGTCTTCATATGTCCTGACTGTCGCGAATATCCATTCTTCTTATATTAGACATATCAATACTCCACCAGATACTGCAGATATTAACTATGCTATCTTTGTTAAATTCAAAATTATTAAAAATTGGCGAAAAGAACTAATTTGGATATTTTGCTCCTCCTCAAATGAACTTAATTTTGTAACATATATATATATATATATATATACTATTATTATATATAATATATTATATAGTAATATAATATATATATAATTATAATATATATATATATATATATAGTATATATATTATATATATAATATATATGATATTAAAAATATATATATATATATAAATAATATTATATATAATATAATATATATATATTATATATATATATATATATTAATATATATATTATATATATAATAAATATATATATTATAATATGTATGTGTGTGTGTGTAATTTTGATTTCATGTACCTCTTGTAGCATGCCTATATGATTAGATTAACAATGAATTTGAGTGGCCTGCGTTAATTAGATGTACGTGTTGGTTAGAGGTTATGATTGAAATTAAAGCATGTCATGATTAATAGTGAATCGTGTGTTTGAATGAATGTAGTGTAAAGTGAATGGTTTAAATTGACAGTGTAGCGAGGTAAGAACATGAAATATCTGTTCATTTAGCTACCTAAGAACATTCTGTGAACATCCGCCTGAATTTTAAAAATGTTTCTAGAATATTCACAATGTTCAGGCAATATTTTGATATATGGTTTCTGCAATGTGTGGAATGCGTGTGACATATGTTACCAATCTTCTCAAACGTTCTTCTGTATAACCTCCGAAAATAACAACAACAAAAATAACAAGCAAGGTACCCTCCAATCTCTATCATTTTAACAGGCCCTCTTCTGCCATCCCAATCAATAATTCTTTTCATCACCCATTCTATATGTAGAATAAAAGACATGGAGAAATAGCACATCCTTATAAGGATGTGCTATTTCTTCATGTCTTTTATTCTATATATAGAATAGGTGATGAAAGAATTATTGATTGGGAGGGCAGAAGAGGGCCTGTTAAAATGATAGAGAGTGGAGGATACCTTGCTTGTTGTTTTTTTTGTTGTTATTTTCGGAGGTTATACAGAAGAACGTTTGAGAAGATTGGTAACATATGTCACACACATTCCACACATTGCAGGGACCATATATCAAAATATTCCCTGAACATTGTTAATATTCTAGAAACATTCTTAAAATTCAGGGGGATATTCACAGAATGTTCTCAGGAAGTTAAATGAACAGATCTTTCATGTTCTTATAACATTCTTGGAACATGATAAGAATATCACGGATCTTCCAAGAACATTCTCAAAATTCCTGCGGGATCTCCAAG
>JABUQX010037930.1:0-12500 GCA_015478945.1 Trachelipus rathkii
TCACGGGTTTCATCATGAAACATAAAGTCAATCCTTCTACTCCACATTAATTCTCTCTCAAATTCAAATCTTATTAGTTAAGGAACATATTATCACATCTTTTCTCTAAAAAAAATAAACATACATCGCATTTTGGAGTAGATACTATCCTTCTCCCTTCATCCATATCCTAAAAATAACCGATTCATAACAATAACTAAAAAATTTTGAAAAGAAGTCTGTCTCTCTCTGTCTTTTAAAGGGAGTATCTAAAAGACAAACGAAGTAACTTTGGACTCAAAAAATTTGAATGTTCATAATGCAATTTGTTCATCTTCTCTCTCTCAACTTACTATACACTCGCACATCTTGCTGCATCGCTCGGTCTATTCGTTAACCGTATTCCGCGTACCGTTCTGCGAAGGTCTTTCGGTTCGTATCCACTAGATGAGAGGATTACTCTTTCTTCTCATGACTCAATGCTGCTCCCTAGTCGGCTTCCTCACATCCATAAAGGGCAAAGAAAATTTTCCCTAACCCGACCTAAGCTTGATTGAACTCAAATCCATTAGAGGTGGTAAAAATAATTATCAAACCTTCTCTCTCTCCCCTCTCACCGTCTCTTCTTTTTTTTTTATCTTTGTCAAATAATTTCTTGTAATAGGAAAAGCCCTTTCTTTCCGAATGTAAACTGCCTTAAATCACTCTCTTCCTCTCTCTGCCTCCCTCTCATTTTTTCACTCTCTACTCTCTTTATTTCCCCCCTCTTTTTCTCTTCTTTTTCTTTTCGTTCTATAGACACAGCGAGTAAATTCCACACACAATTGTCCATTAAATCTCCTTTTAATCTAGGTTTATTCCTCATAATTGCTACCTTTATTATTCGTGTAGACATTACATTCACCATCTCTTCATTCTACTTCTTCATATCTAAGTTAATAATTACTCTTTCATTTATCGTCTCTATACTAACTCTTTCATCTTAACTAATCAATTCAATTATCTCTATTTTCAATTCCATGCACAATATAATCCTTAATACGTATTCATATACTGTCTATCTGGATATTCACTCGCTTCTTCCCTTAATCTATATATCGTCTCCCTCTCCCTCTCTCTATGTTTCTATTCTCTATTACATATTACTCTCTCTTACTCAGTACATATTCTAATCCACATATCTATCGTATATTATCCACTATATCTCTCTCTCTCATATCTCTTCTGTAATTAATGACTTCAATTAATTCAAGAATAAACATAAACGTATCCAGTATCATATATACTTACTCATATATATCTATAGAAATCTAAACATTCTATTTTTTCACTATATTATATAACCGTAACTAGTCATATATAACGTATGATATTATTACCTACGCGTTACTATTGATTCTCGAGCAAGCCCCTAGTGGCGTCCTGTAAGAGATAAGGTCTGGGTAGGCAGTGATCTTTCTTATTTTTAAGCAAATAATTAATAATTAAAAAAAAATACACATACAAAAAATATAAAAACATGCTTAATATTGAAATGATTTTTAAAAGTCCTACAAAAATCATACAAATAAACGTGAGAGAAACAAAAAACTGAGCTATTAATGCTCTTGCCTGCCTATTAGCTGTTAACTTGCTACTAAGGTACGCGTAGCTGAAATAAAGATATTTCCCATATTTGCAAATGCATGTCCGGACGGCAGGTGAGGACTGCACGCTGCGTCGTTTGGCGTTTGTGTCCATATTGAAGCCAATTTCTCGGCGGTATATTTTATTAAATACAATTCTTCTTTATCGGAAAGCCGTTTTTCGCGCGGTTGCATTATTCAGTTCATCAACGTCAATTATATATTATATCTACTATTCTACTTATTTATATATAGCTTATTTCATATCTATCCTATAATAATATATATATCACCTATATATCATATATATAGTAAACTTTTATATATATATATATATATAATACTCATAAATAACCACATATCTCAGTTATTTATATATATATCTTGCCTACCCATGTTAAAACATCTAGCTACGCCACAAAATGATATACTATATATATATATACTATATATATATTATATTACAAATATAATATACTATGATATATAATATAATATATAATATTTATATTTTAGTATAGTATGTATATAATAGTATTAGTATGATAGAGTATAATATATATCATATATGTCTGTGTGGTGTGTGTGTGTGCTGTGTTCGTTGTGTAAGGATGCGTTGAAGATAGTGCGCGTCTGTGTGTATGTGTTTCTTCCTCGTTAAGGCATTTTATATATATTAATGTATTACTTTATTTAAAGTAATACTTCGCTGGGTTAGCAGGGTTTAATAAGAAACCTTCACGAATTTTTTTTCTTCTACTCATTTAAAATAAAGGATTTTTTTTTCTCTTTTTTTTATCTATTAAATTTATTACTGATTTCACTATTATTAGTATGAGAGAAAAGCTTGTATAGAGAAAAACTGTCTGAATTTTGGAATAAAATAAGATTTTTGCGAACAATCTTGGTTTACAGTTTTTTTTTTTTTTTACCTTTTGTTTTCTCCTTCTTGTTCCACTACTTCTTTCTTTCGTTTTTCTTTTGTTTTTCTTCTTTTTTTTCTTTCTTTGGTTTATTTTCAGGCCTTTTTTTCTTGTTTCTCGTTTCGCTTCTTTCTGGTTTGGGCCATTTCTCCCATTTCTTTTTTTCTTTCTTTGTTTATCTTAGCTTCTCTCTTCTTTTCCGCTGAATCCTATTTTCTCTCTTTTGCCTCCTCGTCTTTCGTTCTTTTTGTTTGTTTGTTTCTTCTTTTAATCCTCTTTAGTGTTTTCCCATGGTTTAATTTCCTTCTAGTTCTCTTCTTTTAACATCTTTATTCTCTCTCGTTTTCTAATCTTCTCCTCATTTGTCGTTTTTCACTTACTTTTTATTTTTATTTTCCTTCTTTTTTGCTTTGTTAATTGCTTTTTCAATCCATTCTTTCTCTCTCTCGTCTTTTTTTTCAATAACATCTTCTTTTTTCATCTACTAATCACTCTTGACCACATTAAGTAATGTGTTTGTAATGTTCGTCTCCACTACTATTTATATTATTATTTCCTTCTTTATGTGATGCGTCGAATGTGTTTATGGTCAACACTTTCAAAATCTGTCTCAATGCTTTTCAATATGAGGACAATCAAAAAAAGATTAATTTTCTAACCTATTTTTCAATCTTCTTAGAAGGAAATTAGAAATGGATTAGATTTCGCATGAGACACCCTTTCTTCCACTCATTTTTAAATCTTTCACATTTTCTGAAAATATGTATAAGTATTAATAGGATTATACTTTTTCTCGCCTTATGTCTCTTTTCCTTCTATTTACTCAAGTACTTCCTCTCTCTCTCTCTCTTCTCCATGCCATTTCTCTCTTCGTCTCTCTCTCTACCTCCTCTCCTTCTCTCTCTCTCCTCTCCTCTCTCTCATCTCTCATCTCTCTCTCTCTCTCTCCCGTTTCTTACCACAATAAAAATCCCTTTTCCAAAAAAAATCTCAATCTCAATCTCAATCTCAATCTCTCTTCTCCGTCTCTCTCCTCCTCTCCTCTCCTCCTTCTCTCCTCTTCTCTTCTCTCCTCTCTCTCTCCTCCTCTAACCTTCGGTCTGCCTCTCTCTCTCTCTGTCTCCTCTCATCTCTCTCTCTATTTATTTATTTATAGAAAAGTGATTTCGCCAAATTTATAAATAATATTACCGAAGTTGAGATTTCTGCTTTCGATTCTTCTTTGATCGCTGTTTAGAGGTGGAAAAAAAATCATCCGAGCTTCGGTGCTGAAAAAATTATAAGCATTGAAAATTTAAAATATAAAATGAAAACAATACAATAGTAAGCCAGCACTTAGTGGTTAGTCTGTTGATGTGAAGTCTTGCAGTAGTAGATAGAGTAGTTAGTACGTAGTAGTGTAGTCAAGGGTAGTAATAAGATTGACAGCTGTAAATAGTGATATTAATTTAGAGATGGAAAATAGAGATCATTTGTTTCTCATTATTATTATTATTATTATTATTATTATTATTATTATTATTATTATTATTATTATTATATTTTATTATTATTATTATTAGTTATATTATTATTATTTCATTTTACTTAAATCTTTTTATTTATTTTTTATTAATTGAAATTTTCCAGACGTCGAATGCCACATTAATGGGATCAATTTCACATTTCGATTTCGAGGGATTCCCTTTACCCAGAAAATGACCCCGTTGTCCCCTCGCTTCTTCATCACATCACCAAAGTCCCATTGCGTCACATGAGTAAGTATACTAGTTTAATTGCAATAATGATAATAATAAGTCAAATAATATAATAATAAATAATAATTGAATGAATAATAATAATAATAATATATATAATAATAATAATTAATAATTTAATAATAATCAATAATAATTCTCAAAATTTCTATATAGTTTTCTTTACATTGTATATTTTTGATATATAGATCTTGTATTACTAAGTACATTTTCGCTTGAAAGGTGAAAGGGTCATAACGACCGATTTGTGCGCTAATTACGGGTTTCCGGTCCCAGCTAAACTATAGATGTTCGGCTGAATCGTCAATGGATATAACATTGTTTCAGCTTTCCTGCGGAGATTCATTTGGCAATTAATTTCTTGTAAACTAATTGAAGATAATTCAAGAATCATTGGATTTTCCCCTTTTTTTTAGCTTAATTTTAAACTATTTTTCTTTTGAAAAATAAAAGATCAGGATAAAATCAAAAACTTTCATACAAGATCAGAAAAATCTATCAAAATTGAGAAATTCTTCAGTTGACCCAGTTTACAAAATGGTCCATCATGTAAACTGGTAGAAAGATTATTATAAGAACATCAGTATATTTTTCCTTTAGATAGCTATACTGAAAAATTACTAAAATGTCTCTTTTAACCTTTAACCTTTCAAGTGTCGAATGAATATAGTAGGAAATGTTCATATCTCTAATAATATAATATAATAATAATAATAATAATGAATAATAATAATTTATATACTAATAACTAATTAATAATAATAATAGATAATAATAAATAATTTTTATTATTCAAAATGGCGAGTTACAATTTATCGATTTTATAACATAGATACACATATATTTTTATAGTTTTTATATTATTACAATTTCAATATACCAATAAATTATATAAAACGAAATGCAATTCCCTACTATCTGAATGGGGCTATCTATTAACACAGTGTCATTCCTGTCCCCCCCTATTTGAGCCCGGATATATAAAACATGCTTTTCTTATATTTAATAATTGTTAATGACAAAATATATTTTAAGCAACAACAATAATGATGTCTCTTCCTTTCTAATAATATATTAATTTTTATTTATATTTACAGATAATAATACATAGTATTAGATAGATGTTCAGTAAATACATAGGTGAATATACGATAAAAATAACAACTTAGGTTGTGTCTTCAACACACACATTTATGTTACCCATAATATCAATAATGAGTTATACACACATCTATTAATAATAATAAAAGCTAATAAAATAATAATAATAACAAATAATAATAATACTTAATAATAATATATAATAATAATGAATAATATATTAATAAAATGATTAAATTATAAGAATAAAATATATAATAAAATAAGAATGAATAATACATAATGATGATACCGATCAAAGATAATAATATAATATAATAATAATATAAATAATAATAATAAATATAATAATAATAATAATTCACTAAATACCTATATAATTAAATAAATAAAAATAATATAACTCAATTGCTATAGATCCAATAACTTATATAATAATAATAAATAATAATAATAGTAAAACCACCAAAGAATAACAATAAATAACTAATAATAAATAATCTAAAACAGTGAAGTAAAAAAAGTTCATAAATAAAATAATTACACTAATAAAAATAATAATATATAATAATAATCATAGGAATAACATAATCACTATAATTGTTACACTCTTTAACATAATTAGAATTACCGCTTTCAATATTATCAATTGTCAATTTCAATCATGAGCACAACAATAATAATAATAATAGATCATACAAATAATAATTAATATAATAATCACATAATAATAATATAATCACAATAATAATATATAAACATAATAAAACTAATAATAATACACTAATAATAATAATAATAATAATAATAATAATAATAATAATCAATAATAATTAATAATAATTAATAATATTAATATAATAATAATAATATAATAATAATACTACATAAATAATAATATAAATTATAATACTTAATAATAATAATTAATAATAAAATAATAATCAATAAATAATAATAATATAATATAAATAATAATAATAATAATAACATGGTAATAGTTATAACTAATATAATAATGAATAATATTTAATAATTGAAAATAATAATACGGAGATAATAATTAGCTACATGTAATAATAGAGTCGAGAATGAATACTTAAATTCAAAGCTTAAACTACATTAAGAAAATACATTAGTTCATTTGTCACACGGACTTTATTGAGTAAGTAAAACGGTTTATTTTATGGCAAGAGGTAGAATCAACAATCGTACTTTTTTTCTTAATGATTGACTCTTTAAATAAATGATGCAACATTTGATACACTTGTAACACCTTCCCCCTTTCAACCGCTCCAGGGGGGAGGGGGACACACTAGTGATTAAGCAAACGATTACTCACTAAATTTAATATTCTCGAATATACTCAATAATAAGTGTCACTACTTATTACTTGAACTTGGAATAAATGATATATACATATATACACAGTTGCATATATTTATAAAGTCTTACTCTTTCTAAAAAATTAATGTCATTTACGTGATATATATAGATATATATATAATACTAAATAATCTGATTATTAACTTATCAACTATCGTGTGGGGCTATATACGGTTATAATATAAATATATACTTGTGTCAAATTGGTATGCCCATATATATTAATAGTAGTTATATTACATATATACTATATAATTATTATAATCACTTTCATACCAATATTATATATATATATATTAGTATACTCACTCAATCCTATATATACCTAATATATATAATATTATAGTCTAATAGTATACTCAAAACAGCTTAGGATATATTGTTAGCAGATGGATCTAACTTTACTATATATAAATATAATATATAATATATATATAACATATAAGATTATAAAGTAGTTTCAAGTATATATATATACTACTATATACCTTGGATTAGAATCACAATATTTACATATATAGCGGTAACTCCTAATATAGTGTTGTGTGTGTATGGTGTGCGTGTGTAGGTTAAGAAAGTTAAGAAAATATATTTTTTTCTCCAACTATCATTATTTATTATTATCGTAAATAAATATTCTTAAATATATATATATATATATATATATAATATATTATATATATATACGTAACTATACTATAGAGTATTATTATACTATCAATAGAGGTATATCATATATTAGAATTATAATATAGTATATATATATAAAATGCAATCTATACTAGGTTCAAACTATTATATTAATCATAGAGCTATAACTATAACTTATATATAGTATATATATATTATATATCTATTATATACTATAAATATGTATTAGTATTATTATATATACGCTACTACTATAGTATATAGTAGTAACATGAGTAATGGCGGAAAAAATATACAACAACATGAAATAAAATTATATTGCAATTAGAATATTCTCTTGCCCACCGGTTATTATGAACCGATAATATTTGCAAACCCAAGCCCTTTCCTCCAGAAATTCTCGCACGCTAAAATCCCTCAACTGACATTTATATCTTATGTAAATATGAGATAGTATCCACCTATTTTATTTTTCACGACACATAAAAAAAACTTCCCGTACCAATCAATAATTAAATTAATACAAGAATATAGTAATAATATAGGGATGAGTAGATAACTAGATAGATGTATATAAGAATAAATATCTTAATTTTGGAATAGGTACTATAAAGTTCACTAGATGTGCCTATGTCCCTATAGGTCACTATAACGTCTTTTTAAGGATTAGGTCTACACAAACATTTCTGCTAATTAGAAAAATTTGAGTCTCTTTTGAACTGATAACCAAGTATAACTACCGTACACTACTAAATTAGCGAATAAACTTGATTCACTGTCTTTAATAACGGTATTAAGAAAAAATTATCTTTTTAGAGGTAAGCAAGAATATTTTTAATAATATAGACAACAATTCCATAATAGAATCAATTATCGACATAAATTTTATCTAGAAACTCTTTTCATTTTATAATATCATATTGAAAAAAAATACGTTGGTTATTGATTAATGAAGAATAATATTCATCAATACCATTAAGTACGAGCATATCAGTGACTACTTAATTTAATACAATGACTCTTTTTTGTTTATAAGATAAAAAAATAACTTTATATTTTTTAGATGTAAAATTAAAGGTTTTAATTACAGAATATAAGCAGTATTCTGAATAGTCAATTATCAATAATGAACTTTTCTATGTTTATAACTAGAGATAAAAAAACCTAAATTTCTAGGTAATATGATATAATTCAAACTCCGGTAGGCACTTTAGATATATGATAACTCATATTATATTATATAATATATATAAGTTATAATATTATATACATATATGAGGAACAATAATACTATTCCTAGTATATACAGAATAATATATATTTATTAATGATTTAGATATATACAGCTAATATATATATATATAGATATATATATATTTACTATAATATATATATATACCAGATTACTTCGTTACGACTACCTATATATATATATATACTACTTATATACTATCATAGTACATTAATAAGTATATATTATATCTATATTATATATATTGAGTTGTGTTGATGTAGGTGTGTGTGTGGTGGCCATGTGTTGTGTGTGACATCAGTGTGATATACTTCTGTTGTGAAATCGAAAAATTCACTGTCCTCTCGCGCATTCTTCTTCATTTATAACACAAGTTAAGTGGCTAATTAAAATATTATTTTTATCTTCATCCACATATAATTTTTAATTGAAAATTGAATATTATAAATAATTTTCAACCTGATACTTTTTTCAAGTCTCTTCCTCTCTAATCTGAACTCTCTTCTACAACTCATCCTTCTCCTTCTCTCTCTATCCTTCTCTCTTTCTTCTCTCCTCTCTCTCCTCTCTCCTCTTCTCTCTTTCTCTCTCCTCTCTTCTCTCTGTCTGTCGTACCCAACATCGTTCGTGTAACGTTTCTTCCTCTGCCTCTTCATCTTTTCTCCTCTCTCTCTCCTCTCTCTCTCTCTCGTCTCTCTCTCCATCACTCTCTGTCGTCAGTCTCTCTCTCGATCTCATTTCTTTTAACTAACTAACTATTATATTTTTAAAACTAGTTATACACTATTTTAAATTTGATTTAATGCGAAACAAAAAGAAATGACACTTTTTATAACATTGCAATATAACATTTAGGGGGTAAAAAAAGCGGGGGGGGAGCCATCCGGGTACGCAGTTGCATACGGTTAGGACCCTTCACCTTTCTAAAAAAAATATTCACCACCCTTATAATATAATATATGTATTTCCTAAAACCTCTCCTTAAGTATTTTCTCACGATTTACCACCGTATATATATATAATATATATATATATATACCTATATATATCTCCTATATCACTATATATAATATATATCTATATAGTATGTATATATATAAATAGATATAGATAGATAGTTATATAGATGATTATATATATTATTACTAAGCCTGTGATAAAATATATTATCCTAGTATACCCGTATCAATGAAACTGGCTTGGACGTGCTGAGAGTTTTTTCTTCTTCCTCAGTGAACAGGTAAGTAGTTCTGTTGGTAGTTGGCTTTGAAATGCCACTTGTGGTTCTAGGCTTTCCGTTTACACGTTAGGAGCTTAAATATCCGACAGATATCGGGATTTTCAACTTCATCTCTATTGGGGAATCCGGCCTCTCCACAACCAAGGAAGCTATGTATTACGCTTTGGTACCTCGAGACTGAATCGAACTCACGATAAGTTGGTTATAGACCAACTTTTAATAGCTTTTATCTTTATAGTCATGGTGTTAAAAACGACATTTCGTTTTTTGGTTATTTATTAAAAATTTAATGTTGAAAGAGCCTTTTGCTTTTTTGAATTTTATCCGCAGTGACCTATACAGTTAGCTCCGCAAATTAATAATTTTTTTACAATTTTCGATATGACATAAGACGCTTTTCTCGGTTTTCCACTTTAGGCCATCCCTAATCATAAAATAGTTATATACAATATCATTAATATAATAATATATATTATAATATAATATATTATAACTATATAATTTATAAATATATATATTATATAATAATATATATATATATAAGTATAGATATTAATAATACCTATATATATATATAGTACTGACTCAAAACTCAATAATTAAGAAATATACTTTTAATATCCTTAAAGAGAGAGAGAGAAGAGAGAGAGAGAGACGAGAGAGAGGAGAGAGAGAGAAGAGAGAGAGATGAGAAAATCAATGGAAACGTATATGTTTATATTTGTATCAAAATACTTATTTACATAAATAAGATATAAAATATGATAGAAAATGCTCATATAAATATTATTTATATTCTAACGAGTAGTAATTACAATGTGTATAATTTACAATGAAACAAAATCAAATGAAACGTTAATTAAATTTAGGTATTTTGTCCGAAAAATTGATTAAAAAAAAAAAGGTAAAAGAAGGGTGGAGCTAATCCAAATACCGGATTCGTTTCCTCATGATTTTTTTTATAGAAAAATGGCAATCTCGGTTTAACTTGTATATTTCATAAGTTTATTATTTAAAAAATTTACTAAACACTCTTTATTTTCCTTCGGGCACTATCTTAAAACAATATTTTTTATGTTACACTATATAATATTATATTATATTATATATATATATCTACATATATATTATATATATATATATAATATTAATTAATATAATATATATATATATATATATATATAATATATAGTATATATGTATATATATATATATATAATAATATTAATTATACTATATATACTATATATATATATTCTATATAAAATTTTATAATATATATATATATATATATTTTATATATAATATATATATTATATATATATATATATATATATGGTAAAAGATACGCATGGGAACTTATTTTTTTCAATATATTATATTTGCATCTTTTATTTCCACATAGCTCAAGAAAGAAGGCCGGAACTCAGCCTCAAACTTATATCTTATTCAGAAAATTAGTTCAAATCTATATGCGGGTAAAATAAAAAATAATTTAATATATATTAGTATTATATTACAAATAATATACTATTATATATCTGAGAATATAATATATATTCATGAATATATCTACTATTGTATTAAAACTATAATTGGTATATATTAATTAATATTTATTAATTATTATATATATAAACTTTGCTATAATATTATATAATAATATATATATATATATATATATATAAATATTAATGCTTATGCATATTCCATATATTTTTATGTATTCAAATCTTCTTTAACAATTTTTTTACCTCTAAAAAAAAAACCGAGAGGTAGGTGGTTCAAACTACGGTCCGGAGAATGTACCTAGATGCCAACTCCTGAATTGCTGGCTCATTCAGACATATACATACACTACTTGCAAATTTGAATGCACAGCACGTCCCCTTTTTCTATGACTTAAACACTTTCAAAAGACCTTGTTTTCAATTCATGTCGGCGCCCTTAATCTATCAACCTCTGTCTTGGGAACTTTCCCAATTCTGGTAGATTTCATGTGGACCTCTGTCCTTTCCCACCAGATATATAATATATACATATTAGTATATATATATAATATATATATATATATATATAATATATATATATACGTATATATATATTATATCTATATTATATATATTAAATTTGCATAATTGAATTTATACTAAGTATATATACTATAAAATAATAATTATATATATATATATATATAATATATATTAATATCATAATATTAGTATAATTATATATATAATATTATATATATATATTATATATATAATATATATTTAAAAACATTAATAATAATAATAAACCCTAATTATATATAAATTATGATATTATATCAACTTATATATATAATAGTATATATATATTATTTATATTAGAATATATAATATAATATTATAGTATTTTTTATTACTATAAAATATACTATACATAGTAAATATGTATATTATATTATTAATATTAGTTATAAATATATAATATTAGTATATAAATATGCTATGATATTTTATTATATAGGCATATAGTAATATATATTATATATAATATGAGTATAATATTATATATTATATTATAAATGTTTTGTATATCTAT